>CAJNSZ010000296.1:0-123209 GCA_905329745.1 Rotaria sp. Silwood2 | reverse complement strand
TATTGTTATTTTTATAATATCTAAGTAAATTAGATGTAATATGATAATTCTGAACATAATATAGGCTTATTAGAATATTTTACATAAACCATTACAGCACACGAAAAACTATATACAATGTAAGAAAACGTAGACATAAACTTCAGAAGAGTGCATGCAAAGTTAATAAAAGGCTTGTACAGTTATGAAGACAATAACTTTTTCAGGATGTGAATGACGATGTCTGAGAATACTTCTCTATTCTGTCCTCAACTAAATATCATAAACACCAAGTCACATCTAGTCTGATAATATAACAAAGTGAAGGATGCAACTTGAGTTCTACGAAGGATGTCATATTTTTATTGTATTGTTGTCAAGTGTAGCGAGTCAACATGATTGAAATATTTTTAGCAATAGTAAATCTGATTTTAGTCAAATGCGAAGATTGAACTATTACTAAATTAATTATAAAAGAAGATTGAACTTCAGTGAGAATGGCACCGTCATATGAATAAAACTTAGCAGTACCTTACGAAAATGAGTGCCACATTTAGAGAAACCATTGCTCCTCTCTTGTAAGAATTTTTTAGGTTTTTACTCAGCATAGAAGATCCAAAGATCAGCGAGAGTAACTACCGTGGACGGAAAATGAATGACTAGAAAGAAAAAAATTTCTCGTACTTGTATTCAACATTAGCTTCATTTGTGACGAAACTGTTCTAAACATCAATCATAAATTCGATTAATTGAGATTCGTTCGTTGGATCTCTGCTTGTAACATTATTATTTTCATTTGTTGAAATATATTCGATGAAAATGTATGTTAAGTTGACATCTTCATATGCGAAAAACGAAATTTACTCATTTTCCAAGAACGTCAACTTAAACATCTCTATGTTCATGTTGCTAAAGTCGAGTGTGAGTGTATATAAATTCAAACGCCACCCACACTCACACCATCTTATGTGCTCTCATTTGTCTTTTTCAGAATTTATTATTATTTCAATTCGCAGTGTACAATACAGATTCTAACTATTTTTTGAAACTAATCAAAGAAAAAAATATTCGAATGTTAGTGACTCTATCGACTGTGTGCTGTTGGTCATAGCCGATAATTATTATCACTAAAAAAAATAGTATGGCATAGTAATAAAGTTAGACTGTGTTTTGAACAATGTAGACCAGTTGCCTGACAACAAAATCGCTTGCACAGATAGATCTGGATTAGAACACCACCGATTATTGATATAAAGAAGTGTCAAAGCACCACCGAGCAGCTGTTTTTCGATGCGATGCATTCCCTTCTGATTATCGTGATAAAAATCTAGGTTAGTGTTAAATGAGAATGAATTATGCTTCCATTCACCATTTTGATAAGCGAAACCACCACCAGCAAATAAGGAATCCAAATCTTGACCAAAGAACCATCTGAAAAGCTTTTTGTGCATTGTATCGCCTGGAATGTGATTGATGGCGTCCGCCCTCTTGATTAGAATATAGCCTGATTTGCAGTGTCTGCCATTTAGATAGAAGTCACTTTGACCATTGTAACCATAGATAATCATACCGACGAGATTGGCGCATGGATCGAATGCATCGGAGAGCAGTGAAATGCGAACGGTACGTATTTTGAGACGTGGTAAATACGAAGTTATTGGCTTAAATGAAACATAAGCTTTTTTTGAACTAACTTTAGGAGCTGCAGCAGCTCCAAAGTACTGGCCTTTCTTTCCATTTGTGTTTTCTATAATAAATTGAAAAGAGTAAGCATTTAAGAGTTTTGTCCCAACATCGGAACTATATTAGGCTCTATCAGGAAATAATATTGTTTATTAATCCTGAAATTATGGATATTTTTTAAACTTCAAATCTGTATCTCAATCAATATGGCGATTCTGTTACTAAACTCTCAAGAACTAACTAGACAGTACGAGAATTTTTTTTATAAAGAACAAGACATATCAATAAGAACTTTACCTGAGTTCTTCTGCATTTTTTCTGGAAGCTTCGGCTGCACCTTATCGACTTGTTTTGACTCAGAGGAGGACATTGTGATTGATTGTTTTCGTTTAGTTATTTTGTTCACAGAAACGACATCATCTTTTATATGGAGAGATGTATCCTATTTGGAAGGTATCCACGCATCATTAACTTAATGATGGGCTTTAGACTATTGAGAAAAACAACATGTTGACAACAGGTGTAAAGATTGTATCTCGTAAATGACAAACAAGAAATATTTTTTTGTCATTAAAATGTTGCCATCTGGTTTTGTATTTTATTGATAACTATACAATTTCGATCATGTGCACATTTGTTTTCGTTCTGTGCTTTCGCTGTTTCCGTCAGCATTATTCATCACGAATAGACTCCTATTAAAACTGCATTTAAGCATATCGTTTTGACCTCTCATCAACTTCCTGCGGTGTTAGTCGACTACTGTATCTCATAAACATGAGAAATTCCTTTACTCGATTTTATATAAAGAAAGGCATAAAAAGAAAAGGAAAGCAATATTTCCCGATCTGGAAAAGGCACGTATAGTTTCCATGAGTTGTTAATTATTTACGATTTTAAAATTTGAGAAAAGGATCGTGACACTATCGAGTTTGATGCCGACGTATGAGACAATCCGGAAAAGAAATACTTTTACCTTCTTTTTTGTGCATTTAATGCATGGACGTCTGAAACCATGATCACCGAATTTTAGCGCAGAATAGCCTTTCTTACAAAAGTTAAACAATACCGTGTGTTTACCACCATAATATCCTTATGAAAAACAAAAACAACAAAAACGTGCCAGGTAAAAGTTGTGCACGTTTTCATTCCAACAAATCATCGATATATTTTATAAGTTATACTGAAATATAGAAGATAAAAAATGAACAAAATGAGCTCGTTCAATATAATACTGTCGGCTGGTTAAAGTTCTATAAGGTCAACACGAATGAAAAACTTTCTTTTATGCGTCTAAGGAGATGTCCACTTCATAACAATCTATGTCCTATCGAGATTCATAATTACAGATTTCCAAGTTAAACTGAATATATGCTATACAATATTTTATTTTCCACAAAATGGTATGTTTGGGAAGAAATGATGTTTCCATCTCTCTCTCTCTCTCATATAATAATTTTTGATGACTCTTCAATAAAGAGAAAATGTTTTAGCCGTTTTCGTTGCTTATCTGTTGTTCGTCAGGGCTCAGTTTTTCGTAGAGAAGAAGTTTATCTAAAATGTATTTGATTCAATATAGTTTTTTGACATTGATTTCTAGTGTCACTTTCATTTAGCTTTACAATCGTGTCATAACAGTGAAAACAAGGAAAATTTTTTTTTCTCTTGAATGATGTGAATCACACCCCTTCCCGAAACATTCCATTTTGTGGAAAATAGAAAGTTTCATAGTATATATAAAGTTTAGCTGGAAAATCTGTAATTATGAATCTCGATAGGAGATAGATTGTTATGAAGTGGACATTTCTTTAGACGCAGAAAAGAAAGCTTTTCATTCGTGTTGACCTGATAGAACTTTAGCCAGCCGACAATATATTATATTGAAGTAGCTCATTTTGTTCAGTTTTCAATCTTCTATATTCCAGTATAATTAATAAAAAAAACTATGACGATTCGTCGAAATGGAAACGATTAAATAAGAAGAAAAGATAGATTTAATATTCAACACTTGTAATAAAAAGTGTCTTTAAATTCCTTTTGTTTGAGAGACTCTTTTTCATTCACATATCAGCAAACTCATTTTCGTAACACAGAGCTGCAAAAAACATTTAGATTAAACTGATAACATAAGAAACGAGACAATATATCATCATTTGTAAAAAAAAAGTAATTAAATGAAAGAACCATATTAGAAGAAAGACTAAAATAAAGGATTTCTTTTGTAACACTTTCAATACTCGATTCGTTTCTATATAAACTCTCTTCTTGTGTACTATATGTTGATATCATTTAATATCAGTAAAATTATAGTAGTATAGTTTGTTTTTCTGATTCAATTATATTGGCTTGCCTTCGTCTTTCTTCTTTGATTTTGCTGTGCATGGTTACGCTCGAAAGCATTTACATAGGAATATGGGGAAATAATTAAGAATCTAAAGGAACGTTTGTGCAATTTCACTAGTATGACAGCAGGTTACCGTATTACACCTTTAAAATTAGGGGAGTAAAAAGATAATAAAAAGCAAGAGAAAAGAAAAGGAAGAAAGATAGAACATAAAGAGGACGCACATGAATGTACATGGAAGTATTTAGTCATTAAAATAAATTCATTTGAGCAGCTGAGTCTCATGGCTCTCTTGCAATTTTTTCACTCTTCTCGTCTGAAAGAAATGACCAAGGTCATTTCCTTTACTCTTCTTGAACTCATCCCAAAAAAATCTACATCAATAGACAAATGAGACCATTGTAGATCAAACTTATGAATTTTCTACAATCTTATTTCTATATATTTATTAGAGTATAAATCGACAGAAGTTTCATACGTTACAGAGAACTAATTCCGTTCTAACACAAAGGGACACTGATGCATTAATCTCATCCCAGCTCTAAACTTTCGTCTCAGTGTGTCCTAATGAGGTTTTGGCAGAAAAAGAGAAAAAAGTACTTTTAAGTATTTCAGTTTCCAAAGAGACATCTGAACGTTATTCATGCATTTGTCGATGGTTGATTTTAATGAAAACTTACTACGCAATTCGTTCAAGTAAAACCTAGGTATTTGAAGAACTTAACTATTTCTATCTTTGGCCCATTCATGAAGATATTTACTGAAGGCATTGTTATTTGAGAGAAAAAAAAAATTTGGGCTACAATCTTACTAATATTTAGTATTGATTCTCATACATCTTAATCATGTTCGAGTACTACAATAATAGATTGTAGAAAGTTTTCTTTTTCTATATGCCAGTGGGAAACAATCAACTTTTATCTTCTCCAACACATTTATGTTGCCAGCTTGTTCTTGCTTAGAGTTTCACTCAAATAATTAATCGAAAAAAAAAACTGGTAAAAATTTAATAGTTATTTTGAGTAATGAAATGATCTCTAAGTGTTTTTTGTTGGAAGTTGTTCTTCGTCTATCGAAAATTAACCATTTCTAAAACAAGAATCATCAAATCAAATACTGATAAGATAAGATTTCATGGATCGGTTCGAGTCTATTCTTTATCGTAGATCTTTTATTTTTAACTTGAGTATAAAAAAAATTTAGTAAATGTATTACGTAGAAAATTCAAAGAAATATAGATTAGCTATTGTCTACCATTAATTATCAAAAAAAAAAAAAGATTTCAGAAAAAACTTAATGTTGACATTTTTCTACCTATCTATAGAAAATTTTTATGTTAATAGTCGAAACATGAACCTTACAAGTTAGGGCGTGGATGTTATCAGAAAAGCACGTACTACAATATATCTACCCACATCTGCATTAGATCATTCACATCGAATTCATCGTAATATACTGTATGTTGCCTTACTACGAGCGGCACGTCTATGTTCAAATGTGCAGGATTTTTTTCTAGAAAGACTACGCATTGATTTAGCATTACTATTAGATACTTATTCATCAAAATTCATTAACAATAAATTTCTACAATTCTTTCAAATCACAAAACATGAGTTGAAGCTGAAAGATGTGAAGAAAGATCCTGTTCAATTTCCACTAGTACTACAAAAGAAGCCATGAGACTCAAAAGTAGCAACAGGACAGTAAAGGTATTTTAAATTTGCAAACAACCTTCTCGACATATTTTGACAACAATGGAATTATCAACACAATAAAATAAACCAATAAACATTATTTTCTTTGCTTCTACATTGAAAAATTTATACTCGTCTTTTTTCTGTCCTACTGTTATCAATAAAATACCATCAAATATATATTTAATGAAAGTTTCTCCACATCTTTGAACTGCTAGTGCTTCATTCTAGATATTCTATCATATTTATGTTACATGACTAATTTATAATTCTTCTATTCTAGATTTACATACACCCATACCCATGTCGAATAGTACTTAAAACAAGTTTCTAGACAAAGTCTAAATCAAACTTATCTAAATCTAGTTTTCGAGATACGTTGATTGCTTTAAGAGTTTTTATTTCTTTTTGTTTTTAGCAGAATATGGTTAGTAATTTTAATAGTCTCTCCGAAGAGTTGATCAATGAGAATTTTTATCATAAACTTGATTAATGAAAATATTTAAAAAAATAAAAGATACAATAAATATATTTTTAAACGCTACACAAGACTACGATCACAACAAAGTTCAAGTCATATAAATTCTATGACAAGAGAAAAATTATGCTTTATAAGTTATTCTTAAATACGGCAATACTTGTGTATCGTGATATACAATATATTCATCGTCATTTGCTTGACCTGAAGATTTTCCATGTGTTGAATGAAAACCTGGTGGTGCAAGCATCAATTCACTATTTGGTTCATCAAGTATTGATTCATTGCCTAATAGGACTTTATTATAATACATAATACGTGTCTGATCGTTGGAATTGACTTCAGTATATCTATGCGAAACACCTGGATTATCAGCAAAATAAACACCACGACCTAATAAAAGAACGAAAAATAGTCGTCAAAGATTCTGCTAGTATATTTTACCCCATTTTCCTATTCGGAATTTTGTTCCGCAATATCGATCATCAGATCCATCATTTAATATTCCACCAATTCCTTCACCTTTTGTTCCATGAAATAACTCACGTTCATTTGGATTATACCCTGTACATTGTTTAGCAATTAATTGTTTTATTGCTAAATAAGCATCTTCTAATAGAAGATTTTTAATTTGATCAATGAATAATACTTCTACTTGATTACCAATATTACTTTTCATTAGTTGAACTAAATTTTTATATAATGCAGTTGATTCTGGTAAAGGAACAACAACAATTTGATATTTCGATGGTGGATCTGGAATAACATTCATTGGTTGTCCAAGTTGTGTCCAACCTCGATTTTGCATTTTGTCAATACGAATTTGAACATATTTATCAATTGGACGTAAAACTTGAAAACGTTTATTTTTAATATTATCAACAATGGTTTCTAATTCAATTGAATATGGTTTAATTGTTATATCAACTCTCATTCCTAATTCTTTTGTATAATTTTTATCTAATGATAGATTACTAACATCTAAATCAATTCTATCATGTGTTAAAGCAATATGAGGTTCAATTAAATCCATTGTAAATGGACCAGTTTTAGCATTTCGATCTAATAATAATATATAACGCCAGCTTTCTCGAAAAACTTCATATTCAATTTGATATTTATGTAAATTATCCAAAAATTTATCAATATCAAAATATTTATTTTGTGGTAAATGACAATCAAGATCTGATGGAATAAGTTCTTTGTTCAATGTAGGAGCTGTTTCATAAGGTTCATTAGAGACAGTATTTAACCAAGTTGTTGAATCTCCACTTGGTCGAGCTGTATAATTTCCTACAACCCAATCACGAACAAAACCACCTTCAAGTCGACAATCAAATTTACAGACAGATATCCATGCAACAACTTCCATTCGAGTTTCACGTGTTGCTTTTGAACCTTTTAAACTTTTCCATAGTTCAATTGATGTTCGTTTACTATCAGTAATACGAGAAATTCTCTCTTCAATATCAAGACAAGTTTTGCGCATGGCTGGTTTAAGAGTTTGTGGTGGAACACCTATAATGAAAAACATGCGTATCATCATGTACTCATTTAATATTTATTTCGTAGAACTCACATTATGTTTTCAAAAGTTCTACATAGCAAGAGTTTTTATCTGTATTTAGTTAAAAATTTATATTAATGATGACAATAATGATGCATTGGTTCATCACAGTCATTTTATGATTAGCATAATATTCAAATGAGCAAAACAATTTACAACAATGAAAAACAATAAGCACATAGCAAATGCAGTAATAAATAAGACAGCTCGTTTCCTGACCGATCGATTATCTTTGAAAAGTAACTATAGTCCACTAAAGATTTTTTTTTGTGTATTAGTATACTGAGACTACAACACATGTGAGTTTGATGCTTTAGTCTTAATGAGTGTGTGCTGAATTTTTTACCTGAATTAACATTTCGAATAACAGTACAATTTTTTAACCATCCTAAAAATGATTTAAGTTCTTTTTTTACTGATTTATTTTGTGAATGTTGTCCTTCGATTATTATTTCACAGTCATTATTTGTTGTATTATTATTAGCAGTTATCTTAACTTGATTTTGAGCTTCCCAACGCCATTTCATTGGATCAAATATATAAAGCATTTTTGAAACACGTTCAAGATTTGTTTTCATACGCTCAAAATCAGATATTGCACTTGACTTAAATTTATTTATTAAAGGATATTTTATTTCTTCAACTAATCGTTGTAAAATATCAAGTTCAGCATTAAGAACATAACCTGCTGAACCTTCTAAATTGACAGCATGTTTATTCAATTGCATTTGAATTTTAGGAAAATTTTGTTTTTCTGTTATTAAAATATTATCAGACGTCAATTTTTCTTTTTCAACTTGGTTCAAAGTTATTTTTCTATTTAAAAAATAACTAATCCATTTTGATTTAATTTCACCAACAAATGATAAAACAGTTGTAGCTCGAACGGACGATGAAAAACGAACATCACGTGCAAGAACAAGTGAAACAGGTGCTGATCTTATTGCTCGTGTAAGAGTAGATTGAAGATCTAAAACAGCCTCGTCATTTTTTGAAGAAGAGTATCGTGTAAATAAATGAGTTTTTCCCCGTAATTCTTTCATTGATAAAAAAACATTTTCTTGATATCCTTTTAATAAAGATTTTGCAATTGATTTCCAATCATCACTTGATCTTTGTGCTTTTTCACGATATTCCTTCGAAAGATTGAATGATTTTTCTAAATTAATATATCGTTTTAATGCTCGTTTTAATATATATATGATTGCTGTTAACTTTTTAGCTTCACATATTTCAGATAATTTAAATTGTTGAGCAGATACACTTTTTTTTACTAAGAGAATTTCATTCATAACATTTAATAAAGTCATAAAATCACCTTCTGGTCTTTTCATTGAACTTGGTATTGCCTTAAATATTGATGATGTATTTAAAACACTTAAAATTGATGAAAGAACAATTAAATCACGTCCACAATTATGTTTATTTAAAGCTGTTAGAACAGATTTTGACATAGCTAGTGAACCAAAATCAGGCAATTCAGAAATGGCTATACCATCTAGTGTTAGCTTATCTTGTGAATCTACAAGACCTAAAGACAAAACAAACTAATTAGTAAAGAAATTTCATGTTAAACGATGGAAATGTTTATGTTGTCGGTTCATTAGAGCAGATATATTCGGATTAAAGTAAAGCTTTCATCACACAAGTAATAAATTTAAAATATAGTTTATCCTTGGTATTTGCCGACCGAGGTATTCGAATTTCAAGGTATTTAAAGTACTTGAAAGGTGCTCAGATTTGGAAATGTTATTCGTTTGTTTTTCTCGATTTTAGTAATGAATACAAAAAACATGTATTTTGAGAAAAGATAGGTTTTGTTTTTTTTTCTCTTATTTTTTGAAGACGATGTTTATCTTAAATGTTTTTCGGAAAATTTTGTCGTTTAATTGAAATATTTTTCATATTGAAACTTATGAGGTCTATCCAACCATCAGCAAAATAAGAAAAACAAACTCTACTAAAATTTAAATTCTGAGAGCCTTACATATACTGTAAGTATCTTGAAATTCAAATATATCAATTGATGCATGTTAAGGGTGAATACCATTGTTTACTTGTCTTTACAAATAGATTTATACTATATTGTTTTGTTATGTATATAATTCAGTAAAACGCTAAGTATTATTGATAATAGAACATTTGTTAAATAGAAGAATATAAAGCCGTTGCAATAGATATATTCACTTATCCATCAGAATCTAATAGCTAGGAGTTATAACTAATTGTAATTTAATTATTACGAGATCACTGTCGGATCTTTTAAAGAATATTAATATAGATTATTCTACTCATCAAGGAGAAAAATACTATAAAAAAAAATGTATGTTGAATATTCGGAGAGACAATTAGAGTCGGATGAGAAAATTTCATTGAGAGTTTTAAGAGTACGATTCAAGTCTGAACTGACAAAAAAATTAATCAATCAGGATCGAATCCAGATCCAAATCCAGAAATCCTTTGAATCAATAAGTTTTAGTCAAAAATAGTTTATACTTTAAATTTGTTAGATTCATGATGAAAACATCATTTCAACCCAAATATGTCTAGTTAACAACAAAAATATCTGCATTGTAACATAAAACTTACCTAGTCTTTTTAATTCTTCTATGGCTGAATTAATTGCTTGTGAATCTGGTGGATCTGGTAAGAATTTTTTCATATAATTAAGTCCATTTTTAATTAAAGATTTTCTTAATGAAAATTCAATATTCACTAAATCTGATTGACGTATTTGTGGTATCGGATATTTTTCATCTTCAACTTTAAAATCATATAATGAATAATATTCACCTGGTTTGGTTCGTCCAAGTCGACCTAAACGTTGTTTAATTGTCGATTCAGCTACTCGAATTTCCATGAAAGTTATTTGTTTCTTATCAAAATCATAAACAGGAATATTATTCATGCCTGTATCAATAACATATTTTAATGATGGAAATGTTAGAGATGTTTCAGCAACACTTGTTGAAAAAAATATACTTCCTTGTTCAATATTCTTTTGTTGAACAATGGCTGATTGTGAATGAAATAAAGGATAAGCAGTAAGTGTTCCATGACTAATTTCTTTTAAGAGATTACAGCATTGATTTATTTCAGATACACTACTTACAAAACATAATATTTGATCATGTCTTTGTCTATTTTTACATAGTTCTTGTACTAAATCTAATATATTTTGATTAGGTCGTTCAATTTTTATTACAGGATGTAATGTTTCTAATGTTGGCATTTTAAATTCATCAAATTTTAATTCAGGTATCTGACGATATAAGTTTGGTATAGATGAATTTAATGTCGCTGATGAAATAATGATTTTTATTTTTGACATAAGTTCAGGTTTATCTGTTAGAAGACGAGCAAATAATGCTAAACAAAGATCAATATTAACCGATCTTTCATGAACTTCATCAAGACAAAATACAATAGGTTTAGTGTTATTTGATTGATTTGTAATTAAATTTGTATCATGTAATAGGCGCTCTTTTAATAAACCATCTGTTAAATACAAGATTTGAGCATTAGCATCACGTTCAGCACCACGAACAGCCCATCCAGCAATTCTGATATCGTCTTTATTTGTTGTCATAGTTTCGTTGACACGTTCACAAATTGCTGTGCAAAGTAATCGACGAGGTTGAGTAACAATGACTTTTTCATAGCCTTCAGCTATCAACAAAGCTGGTAATAAACTTGTTTTACCTAAAATGACAACAATGAGAGGTTGAAACTTCTATTGAATCTATTATTCAAAATTATGAACTAATATTATGCATCTTCACATCACACATAAACTTAATAGTTTCGACATGAAACCCACAAAAAAAAACTGGCAATTCCTTATGTTGAACGAGGGAACCTCTCTAGGTACTAAAAATCTTTTGAGATCAAATTTTTCCCACAGGTAATAGATGTATAGAATAGAAAAATCCTAAGCGAATATGGGCCCAAGTTGTAATTTGGCTGAGATATCAACTTTTTACTACAATTTTCCTATAGGACTGGACTTTTTCGGTAAAATAATAGTTTAGAGTATTGACCTGAAACTTTACATACATTGAGCTTTCAATCAGAATAGCTTACCTACAAAGTTTCAGAATATTTCGATGAATTATCTTCAAGATATTAGTATATTAGCTTATAGACATTATTTTATGGATATTGTATTATGCACGACTATTTTGGAAAATCCATATCTTGGAGATAATTCATCAAGAAATTTTCAAACTTTGCAGGTAAGCTATTTTGATTGAGCCCACGATGTATGCAAAGTTCTAGATCAAAGCTTGATGCCTTAGCCAAAAGACAACTTGGCCTATATCTTCTTAGGGTTTTCCTAATCTTTACATCCGCTACTTAAGGGCAAAATCTGACCTCAAAAGCTTTTTAGCACCTGGAGAGGTTCTCTCGTAAGGGCAGCCTAGATACCAAACAGATCACAGTGTATGATGTAGAACCTCATGAATCACTTATTTTATGTTTCGAATATCTGTCAGTTATTTTGACTTTATTAGCCTGTGGAAAGAATTAGCGTGAGTTCTCTACTATTGGAATATTCATTAACTAAGGAACTATTTCAACTGACAATCGCCATTCGAGTGCATATTGGATTCACAGTTAAGCTTTAGTGATACTAACAAAAGTCCAAAAGTGTTTGTCATAATGAAGCTTTGACGTCGAGTTATGACGAGTTACTAGATTTTTGACTCATTTATAGCTAGAGTTCGAAAAGTCAAGTAACAGAATTCTCATTCAAAATTAAAGCTAACAAGTATGTATATTAGTTCTGAGAATGTCGTAAAAGTTTCAACCGAAAAGAATTTTCCTTCTTTGAGCTATTGAATTTTCTAGTGAACCCGATTTTGGTACCTAGAGATGCATCAGTTCCAATAGCTGGGTAACTAGTTAACTTGTACCGATTTACCAGTTAGAACTGGGAGGTGATGCATGTCCATTGGAAAGAAATGTACGCGTAGAATTATTAGTATTAATCCTGCAGACATGCACAAGTATGAAATTTGTTGCGGAAAAAAATCATCGATTGTTATCAGATTTTTATTATTGCATTAAGTTGATGTAATTAAGATGACTTAGAAAAATTGAAATAGTACTGAACCCGCTAACTGGTACTAATGCCTATTTTTAAAAAAAGGGAGCATCTATGGGATGCAGTAGACGCATTTCAAGTTGACAGTGAAGTTACATATGAAAGCAATACAGCACGATCATTAACAGTAATGTTTTGATAGAACAACACATGTCGTATAACGAAATAAACATTGCCAATCGATTTGCCATCATCGAAAATATTGGTGATGATAATGTGGAATCTTTCGTAGATTTGTTAGCCGTCAGCTTGTGATTCTAATGCACTTCTCAAAATATTAAATTCATTTTGTTTTCAAAGCGCGACAGACTAGTCTTTCAAGGTGACCTACGATCACTACTAGTTCATAAGATGAATCTCAACAATTTTATATGAATTGATGCACTTGGACCGTTATCAAAAACATATATCCACCAACCTTTTTTTTTGAAATGGGCATTAATTAACCAGTTTAACACCGGAACTGGTGCATTGCTATTTGTAGCATGCATATGACAACAGGCTATTTTCGGAAATTCAATATTTCGGCGAAGAAATATTATTTTTATCTAAAAATTTCAGATATTCTAAGAGCCATTAGACCTATCTTTGTTCAAAAGTTTAGATCAAAATTTCGTTACTTGGCTTTTCGAGAATTATCTGCAAATAAGTTCAAAATTCAGTTAACTGGTCATAACTCGATGCCAAATACTCATAAGGACGAATCTTTTCAGGGTTTTGATAGTCTTACCGAGATTTTCTTTTGGGTCCAATATGAGCTCAAACTATAGGTGTCAGTTAGCTTAGTTTCCTCGTGAGTAAAAATCTGTTAGTTGGAATCTCTGTCGGATTATGATAGAAAATGCATTTTTCTACTTAACCCTTCATAAGGTACTTCATGTATTAGAACAAGACGTCATTCATATATATTGTTTTTCATCGTATACTAACAGTGTCTGTCACAGGCTGTGATGAATTTCAAAATGCTGGAGTGGATCTAAGTGTCTATATCTATGCTTCCACTGTCCTTTTAGACCATCTTTCACTATGTTGGCTTCCTTCTTAGTGTGCTCTATACTTTACCAGATCCAGCAGATGTTTCTATTGTAATCACTGTATTTTGTTCAATTTTATTTAGTAAATATTTCGATGATTCATATAAGGGTAATTGTAAGAGATAACATCGATAGTATAACATAATTCGTTGTAGTAATTTTGAAATTTTCTTAAGCTGTTCTAAATTACATCCGGTATAAATTGGATTTGTGTTGAATTCTGTTTTGACTTTTTTGATAAATTCATTTATTGTTTCGATAGATACTTTTGATGGTTTGTTTTCAAATTTTAATCGTTCGGATATAACATGCTGCTTTATATATTCATCTAATGCTTCACATTTTAATATTTCTATTTCAGGTAAAAACTGCTTTCTTTTCATGTACAGGTCAGTCAATTTTTGTAATTGATTTTGTGATAGAAAATCAGCATCTGTTATACATTCGTCTACCATTAGTTTTGCTTTTTGTAATATATGATCATCATATAATTTAGCAAAATCTTCAATTTTATGTTTAGATAATTGTTGAAAATATTTAGTATAATATTTCCAATCTTGTGAAGGGCGAATTTGTTTTGTCATTATATAACTAATAGAATCAATTTTGGAATTCAATAGTCGTTGATAAGAAGCTTTAGCTGCTTTTGTAGTATCGGATAAATTTTGTATTCGTTTTAGAATAAGTTTGAATTCATTCTGATGTAATTGGGTACCTGTCATTGATATGCAATAAGGATTACTGTTTTCTGTAATGGTGAGATCTGGTATTTCTGCAAAATACGTATCAATTGGATGTTTGATTTTAAGATAGTCGATAATATATTGAATTTTGCTACCTAGAAATGTATTGGCAATGATCGATTCAATATTATCATAATCTATAGTTATGATTTGATCCATTAAAAAGTCCAACTGTTCTCGACTTTTTTTCAATAATTTGTTCGTTTGCTTGGATTCTTTTTCTTTGTCATCTTTTAGCTTTTCCTTGTTGATTTGATCGTTTAATTCTTGAATTTCTAAAGCTAGTTGTGAAATAAGAGGAGCAGATAATTCAGCTTTTAGAGTAGGATTTGCTCGTTCAATGAGAGTCGGTTGCTTGATTTCATCAACTGTGTCACAGAAAAAATTCTCTGAAATTTTCGAATCTTCACAAATTAATATATTTGTAGTGACACGAATTGATAAATCAAACTCATGAGGGGTAGCCGTAATTTCATCATTAAGATCACTAATACTCCAAGTGCCAGATTTCTTCGAAGATGCCTAAAATATGAAGTAAGGAATGTCATAAGACCCTATAGTTGAAGTTTAAAATTAATTAGAAGTAAAAAATGTATGAAGTTTACTTTCTGGCAGATGCTTCTTATTGTCAAATCGCTTTTAATTCTTCATCTCCACCATTGGTCACTGAAGTGACCAGTTGTAGAATTATTGCAGAAAATAAAGGAAGCATAGGATTCAAAAACTCTAAGAAGCTATTCTATAGTAAACTTGGATGTGGGGATGAAGTGTGGGTGTTGATCTTGGTCTTCTTCTGATTCTTCAATACCCTCACCCTCACCCACACATCCATCCACTTGCCAATAAATTCTTCTGAGTGAAATGTATCTCTATACGAAGTTCCAAGTTGAAATTTCAACCTCAGTTTTCCTATTTTGTAACTCATTAGATCGCAACTAGAAATGTGTGGGACCAATCCCGGGATCCATATCAAAAACAATATATTGGTACCTGTGTCTAAGACTATACTACGTTCTTCACTTTGAAAGTGACAAAGTTAAGGATATTGTATAGTCTCGGATTGTGGTTTAGATCTCAGTGGCCAGAGATCGGAACTCAAGTGTATATTAAAACATTCTATGCCTTTAAGTAAATTATCTTATAAATCATATGAATCAGATCATTATGGAAGAAAAAAGCCCTAAAAAATTGCTAGTTCTTGACTAAATAAATTTAAAAAAATGTGTATTGTAGAATTATTTTATATGTCATACGAATAAATTCTGAGATAGGCTTAATTGGAGGTCATGACTAATGCTAGGATCTGAAAAATTAATATCACCGAGATCGAGACCAAACATACTTGGTCACACACATGTCTAATCTCAACTGATGCAAATAGCCCCGATTCACTTACAAACGTTCCGTTGTTAGTATTTTGAAGAAGTATTATGATAACAAATCATTCACCGAACAAAGTTCTTGAATACTCCACTTAACTTACGTCATTATTATCATTTGAATTTTCAAAATCATCATCATCAGATAAATCATCATCATTTTCAATTTCGTATAATGCCGCAAGCTGTATTTCATTCTCGTCTTCATCATCTTGATTTTCTATCTCGTTTAGTTCGTCTTGATCAGTGCTGTTCATTTGTAAAACTTCTTTCAAACGTTTCGTAGTTAAAGGAATCGGTTGTATACTTGCCATAGGCTGATAATTATCAACATATACAAGATTTTTATCTTGGTCTTCAGTACTGGATATAAGTTTTGGAATCCATCGAATGTATCCGTGAATTGTCATATCATTATTTACCAATTCAAATGTTTCTAAATTGAATGTCAAATTATTATCAACATAAGGTATATCAATTGAAATAATTTTTTGTCGATAATTCATAGCATTATCTAATAATGAACTTGTTTGATGATCACAACTATACCAATTATTTAATTGAAGCTTAAAAACACTGCTAAACATAACTGGAAAATGTTGTATTTTTAAGGATGGAATGTTGTCTGTGTCAGCTTTTACATTTGAATGTTTAATTAACATAATTTGCCAGATTGAAAAACAATCAAAATTTAAAACACTAGAACCACGACATCGAACCCATGCCATATTTCTTTTTGGATCTTGTTCATGCCTTCCTGATCGTACAAATTCAATTATCGATACACTATATAAGCCTCTGCGTGATTTCAAATAAACTTGTTGTTGAAATTCTTCTGAAGGCAATAAGGTATTGTGTAATATTGTTGCTTCTGCTGCTCTAAATGGACGCCACTGTGGATCTTGAAATGGTTTATATTCCCACATACAATCCTTTATTGGACGTCGATCATCATCCATTATAGGTCGATCAGGTAAACTCTCTGAAGTTCCAGTAGAATAACCCATGATAAGATAATCTTGAAAAATTTTTTTTATATCAGTATGTTGTTCTCCATTATTTATCGGAGTTTCATCTGCTTGATTTCGAATAAAATAATCAGCACCATGTCTAATTAAATATTGTACAACATTCAAATGATTATAAAAACAAGCTCCATGAAGAGCTGTTGAAGCTGCTGTTGCTCGAGGAGTAAATGTTTTTTCTGAACTATTTAATGCAAAACTAACATCACGTTGATTTAAAGCGTTGACAGAACAACGTGCTTTTCTAATCAGGTATTCAACAATATCTAAATGATTATTTCGTGCTGCTGAAAATAATAATGTTGTTTCCCATAGTCCTGGTTTATCTTTAAATGTTGGATATTCTTTGATAAATCTTTTTACTACATCTAATTGACCATTGAATGCAGCTGGAAAAGCTTCCAATGAATCTAATAAACCCTGCAACTCACGATGAAATGAATGTAATACACCCGTGGATAAAGATGAAGTAAATGTTTTTCGTTTACAATCATAATGATACGTATGAAGAAAATCTAATAGATAATTCGAACATATTTCTGATAACTGTGAAAGATTCTCATTTAGAGTAGTTTCAATATCCGATGTTAAAGCTTGTAGAAATTTATTTTCTTCGTTATTCAATATAAATGTATAGATATTGTTATTCAATTGAGAATTTTCTAAAAGAATATCATTTGTAATGTCAACTTGTGATCGTAGACATGCTTGTTCATTAGAAGACTTGAATTTCTGTAAACATTCTTCAACTAATTTAATAATTTTTGTTAAACATGGTTTTAATTGATTTTCATCGCTTTCCATTTGTATCTATAAACTCATAGAACATAAAAATATAATAAAATAAATCATATTTATACAATTATAGATATACATTTGATGAGCTTCTTGCCTTCCTTAGTTTTTCGTTGATCATCCTATTTTTATTTTGAAAAATGGACCTTAACACATAATGTTTGTTTTTATTAGTAGAATTTTTTTTTACCACATTTCTCGTTCAGTTGACCAGTGAAAGTTTCGACTTGTTTTTATGTGAGAGCAACAAAAATTAACATTTTTATAAACAAGTATTTAACTAGGAAGCTATCATTTGTTTTTCAATCAAAGAAACATATCCTGTGTTAGGTTTATATCATTCAGTTTAAGTGGATGTAGAAGAGCTTTTCTACTGTCAGTTAGTTTTGAGCACAACCTATGATTAACAAATTGGTGAATTCTACTCTTTCGAAGAAAAACCGTAAAGTTATATGTGAAGGAAGTCCATACAAAACTTACTAGTATATTCTAATCCATCTGTATATGATAGTGTTTTGAAAGAAGTAGCATATTAAAATCTGATGCCGACATATATTTTCATCTGTTTCTTTTGTTCAAGGCTACATAAATTATGTTAATCTGAATCTACTTCTGCAAGGTAAATATTTTTTTTCTTCACCTTTCTATGATAATTAAAGAAATATATGGCTACTACTCGGTGAATTAGAAAAAAAAAGAATAATTTACTTCAACGAAAGTCTTATTTGATAACCCTCGTAGAGTTGGAGTCAATAATTGAGACAAATTTGAACATATTTTTTTTCCTTACCATTTAGACTCTTCTATATGAATGTAATTGATTGTTGAATGTCGCTCTTTGACTAAATCGACGTATTGTGTCATATTTCATTCTTTTATTTTTGCTTTTTTTACTTTTTTTCAATGTTTTTTTTTCATTTTATTTCAGCAAATATGTGCCTCGCTTTTTCTTTTTCTTTTTCTTCTAAATTAAGTGGAATTTCATGCGTTTACAGTACTTATTTTTTTTCTCTGAAAACCATTCACTAGTTTCTGTGACAACTGTTTGGCATTAAAGTTAATGTCATCAACAAAAATGCTTTATTATTTTGTAAGAGAAAAAAAATCGAAAAAACAATTTTAAAATGAAGTGCACGATATAGTTTTTTACATTAGGAAAAGAACGTGATCAATGGTTGGAAGAAAAATAACCACAATAGTCTAACTTTTTATTTACATATAAATGCATTGGCAAGGTTCCGATTTTAAAAGCAATATTTTGAAAAATGAATGTGGATGTAGGTGGGTGTGTGAATGTGGATCTTTTTCTAGCCCACACCCCACCCCGAATCGCGTATTGTAAGTTTTTTCTAATATTGATTTCTGAAATATTTTTATTCAATTTTCTAACAGTTGGGAAAATGTTTTTTTTTATGATAAAAAGGAAAAAGCACAAAAGTGAGCTTTTTCACAAATTTTGCTACAAAATCATATTTGAGACTCGGCTAGAATGCATATTATTCATCTCGGCCTTCCGCACTTCATAGGTCTTCGATAAGTGGTTTGAATTTATACTTGATAATTGAAAAGTTAGTGTAAACAATTTACCATATAAGTTTGTTCTTAAAAAGATCAATTGAAAACTTTACAAAAAAAAACAGATCAGGAAACCTGGAATACACGATTCGATGCATCTTCATCTTCGATTTCCAACGGTGAAAACCGCACTTCTCTATCTTATTTCTATCAATAGTTATTGAAAAAAATACTCACTCGTATTTTTTAAAATGAGTATTAATACAACCAGGACATATGATAACGAAACACATCTCATCGAAATTTTATTATTATGGTATAAGTTGACGTATGATCAAATAGCATAGAAAGATAGAGCTTTTTTCTCTATCAAACTGTAAAAAAAAGGGGATCTTTATTGACGCGTTTTGTAAACGGAGAAGGCAGAAAGAGCAATTCATGATTTTGCCCAGGTAGGGTGTGGATGTGATTCTCTTTATGATCCACACCCCTACATCTTTATCATGAAACAAGAATAGAAACATCGATGCTAGCGGTTGCAAATGATGAAAGAAAAAGTATGGGAGTCCTAGAAATCGAATCTCAAACGATAAGATTCCGTAGTTTTTTAATCATGAATTCATTATGTCCTACGTATACGAAACCATCTGTGAAATAAATGAAAATTTCTTTTCTATCAACAGATGAAAGTCTGAGAGAACAACTCCTAAATAAAACATACATACACCTGTAGAAGATGATTTATGTAAATCATTTGTTAGCGTTATAAGGTCATGCTAGATTAAAATCATTTCGCTATTGTTCTGTTGGATAACAAATAAACAGAATTCACTATCACCAGAACTTCAAATAATTACCTCATGTTATAATACATTGGATACCGAACCATATAACGTAGGATACTGAATATAAGACGCTACATCTCATGTAGAAAACATTCAAGGTAGAACACCGAAACCAATACAGATGGCACGCAAGTCACTGCATAGCATACCGGAGCTAGAAAACTGTAGGGACTACTCAATTCACTAAAGCCAGAATATAGGACATCGATGTTAGAATATTTGTGGAGCTTATATGCATACCCATATGTACCCAGCTATATCCCCCTCCTCCCAATATATTCGTATCCATACCAACACCCAAATCCATATTCACATAACTACATGTACAAATTTCATTTACCCACACCTAGTCATTCAATGCGATATCTGAAATTCAAGTCATCTACATTTGACAGCTGAGCATGAAATATAGATATATGTTACGGAAAATAGTTCTTGAAAATTTAATGCATCAAAAAAAAAGGAATGTCTTTTGTTATAGGGAATAAAGTGAGGAAGAATGCAATCGTAGTCTTTTTCAGTCAGAGCATCATTGATTTCGTCTATCTTATCATAAACATTGAGACACAGCTCTTCATTAATTGATGGTGGCATAAAATGCACCACTACCAGGTGCAGCTTGATTTATCCAAAATGAGATATTGTAAGTATGCCCAATAATTGCCGAAAAGGATTGACCGATGTAATCATAATAATTCCGGCAACGGTTCATGAAACAGTTGTTACCTGAGCCCGTGTGACAACCTGAAGCAGTAACCTGATTAACGCTAATTGAACACGAAGATGTACACCAAGTGATCCAACCGGTTGGTACTGTTGTTGAGTTTTCGAAGCTTGGATTTTCTAGTAACTCGACGGAGGGTACACTTATGTCAACAACAGATACATCATCCAAATAAATCATAAATGGTCCGGCAGTATTGGTAGTTGTAAATAAAAGGAAGGGTTCCGAATTCGTTGCCACGTAACTATACGAGTATTGGGTCCAGCCACTTGTCATAACAACCATAAGTATATTGCCAAGACCAACTGACGAGGTACACGATGGTGCTAGAATATTTTTGATTAATCAAAAATACGCTTGAGAAAAAGCTACCAAACTCACTAGTGGTCGTCGCCGCTGTTGCCGTAGTTATTGTCGCTATAGATAAACAAACAATTATTACACTTCTGGATCATCTCAAGAAGCCAACATAGTCCGACGATAAGCAAAACTTTATAAAAGATTGATCGAATGAAATGATGAATGTTCAGGTTGCTTTGGACCTTCTATCTCATGGATAGGATGGAGAATTATCGTAATAACACTTATCTAACTGTAAATGTCGAGAAACTAATTTTTTCTAGAGAATGAAGAAAGCAAAGAAGTGTGGAACTGGTCTGTTATGTTGGAACTTGAATTGAAATATGAAAACACGGTCACAGTGCTTGCTGTCACAAATATCTTGTCCGTAGTGTTCCCTAATCATTTTTTTAACGAGCTGAAGAAAATGAGCGATTGATTGAGAGAAAGATTTTTTTCGAATTCTTCATAGAGGATAAGTTCAGCGGGCATCGATAAGACCTTTTTAATGCTTAAAATACCTGTGGCAAGAGTTAACAAATCGAGTTGGTCAAAATGTTCTTCTATAAATAGATTGTTTCCTAGAAATGTTCTTTGGGTCTTCATTCTATATGCTTCCTCATTGAATACACTACTGATTTTTAGTGTCCTTACGAAATATCCGTTTTTAGACTTCATAGAGGACTGGAAGCAATTTGTAGGAATAGAATCCAAAAAATGTACTTCACAAACTAATGATTAAACGATTACTGAAAACTATTAATAGTCAAAACTGAAAGGAAAACAATTATGACATCACTTTCATTTCTTCTAATGCCTGATGATTTCTAAAATTCAACGTATCAGTCATGCTTCCGTAATCCGTGGAACCAACCATTGAGTTTATGAAAAAGTTGTTACCTAGTTATTATTACTTACTTGTAGTAGTTCCAGAAGTCGTCGTTGATGTAGCTACAAATAGATGTCACGTTATTCACTGATTAGTCAACAATAAAGATAAATTACTTGTAGTTGATGCCGTTGTCGTCGAGGTACTAGAGGTTGATGTTGAAGCTATCAGAACATTGACAAAAAGAACATCAGAAATATTCCGAGTCCAAGAAGCTCTAATTGAGCTCTGCCATTTTTAACTCCACGGTCAAGTCAACTACTTGGTTGCTTACCCTTTTTCTCCTTTTTCCAATGGGGCCTGATTTAGTGCAAAGAAGCATTCATAATAAAAAAAAAAACGAATTGCGATCCCTAGTTCATTTAAAGCATAACTAAAATGGATACTTTGCTCATCTTTCTGATGGCTTACAAAGACATTTGATCATAGCTAATCATAATTGCGTACAAGCCTTTTTTTCTTTAGCATAGAGACATCTATTGCATACTAAATATCTCAACATCCTCTGAAATTTGGAAAAATATTGAGCTCCTCTTTTCTCGTACAAAATTTTCTCACTAGTTAGAAATTGTTGACCTTTGGTTGCTGTGCATTGGAAGTCTAGTATCTATGTCCATATGATAAACTATCAGAAATTAGCTTTTTTTCTTAACCATATATGCTTACGTGTTGTTTTGAAGCATTTCCCACGTCATTCTTCGAAAACATCATGTTTTCATCTAAAATTTCGAAACTTCCATTAAGTCTCTCAATTTTATCACAGCTTTCGAGCCTTTCGTTTTCAATTAATAATGACTCTCTATGTTGCACGTACCACGAAAAATTCATCAAAAATTCATGCAAACAATCTGCAAGTAATCACTGCTTTAAAAATTTCGTTCTCTGATTTTTTATTTCTATATAATTATTATTTATAATAGGCTAAATGTTTTCCCAAAAGATCTCTTCAGTAAAGTTAGTTTTTACATTGTCCGACTAGTTCGATGTTGACAAAACTTCCAGTATATAAACTTCTATATGTTCTCACTTAGTGCCAACATGCGCAAATACCTTAGGACTGTGATAAAGATTTTCTTCGGGCTCTCTTATTCGACGAGTTTCACTTTCCTTCCTCACATAAGAATTTTTATAGAAAAATAGGAACAAATGTAGAACTAGTATGAAAAACTCCATTGAGCGATGCATAGTTTGCTGTTGTAACATACATACCATATGTAAGGTAATTATTTTGATACCTTGTGATACATTTATCTCGAAGGATATATTAAAACGACGAAAGAATATTTTCTTGACTTTGATTCTATGCACGATTCGATAGGCCGAAATCTTTACTTAATTCTACAAGAAAAGAATTCTTGCACAAAAAGAATTTTACAAGTTTTGGGAAGTTTTTGATAAAACACGTGATTTCCTATGCAAAAAGAATGATTTGGACACTTTTGATTTTTTCGTTTACATAGCTTTTATTCTTCATCGAAATATTTCAAATTATACCATATCCCATAAAAAAAAGGATTCTATAGTCTGCTCACATTGTATAACAGATCGAAAAACAATGTTTTCTCCTTCTTGCATCGGGAAATATATTTGAAAAGAGTAGTCTTTAATGTCTTTGAGAAAATTTCTAACCGGCTACAGATGTACATCATGTTAAAGAGAATAAAATCTCTACAAGCCAGTATCTTTCACAAGTATTTTCGGTTTAGTTTTTCGCCTGAAAGTCTGTTTTATTCTACCAAAGGATGCGCTTTTTAGTTGAGGTTTCATTTCACGAAGACCAAAAAATTTCAGATATTTCGAGTTTTTCGTTTTTAACAGATACCATCGTGTGTAAGAATTCTTTTTTTCTCTCGAATGAAGCATAACTCTAAATATTTTGATGCAGAATAAAAAGAAAAGATAGGATATCACGTATTTTATAGAAATCCTTCCAAAATTTTGAAAAATCATTTTTTTTGAAAGAATTTTATCTCGTAAAATAAAGTAGATACTTCGTTCTATTTAATAGAATAACCAAAGTCAATTAAATATTTCGTCGTCGTTGTGAAATTTCCTCTGCGAGAAACGCTTCTTTTATCAAATTTCGGGTCATAGTTTCGTCTTTTTCTTTATGAAATCTTGCTTCTGAGTATTAGCAGCTAATATGCCCATATGTTCTATAGCAATCATTCACTATGAAGCCAATCGACTGGTTGATTCAGAAACCTCAATCATAACGATGGTCGTTGCAACATATAACAGAATGTAATAGCCAATTTGTTAACGTGCTGACTATGCTATTCGGGGGCAAGTGAAGATTGGTTTACTTCACTTTCCGTTTGCGACAATCTCAACTAACAATTGTATTTCATACTCTAATAATCGCTAGTAGACATACGAAAAGAAAAGAAAACATGTACGAACAAAATCTTCGACTTTACACCATTTTTCTAGTAGAGCTCTGAAAATTTGGGTTTGGCCGTATTAGTTTATTCGAAGAAAGCAGTTAGGTTCATCTCAGAAGTTATGAAACCTGATCCAAATACGATGCATATGCACAAACTATTGCGTCTGAAAAATCATCGTTTCTTTGTAAACCTGTTATAGAAATCGTATACTAATCCTGTGTGCACATTTTAATTTATCAATTTACTCTCGACACATTTTCTATCAGGTACATAACAAGAAAAAACTTAGGAGAAGTTCACAGTTATATAGAGTGACGTGAACTACCAGCTGTTCAGTTAATCCTTCAATGATACTTTTTTTGTGAAAAATGAACGTGCTTACTTGTTGATGAAGATGAACTTGACGATGTAGCCGTAGTTGCTGTTGTTGTCGTTATTGTTGATGTCGTGACAGTAGTCGTTGTTGCTATTGTAGAAATTACAGTTCTCATTCGTTATGTAATAATACGACGGAATTTTAAAATATTATGTCTAGTTTTTCTGATTTTTAGCGATAAAATATTTTAAATCCAATATGAGAGAAAACACCAAGGGGGAAAAAGTGACTCCTGGAAGCCTCCACAGATTCTGTCGGCTCCTGATGCATCCTGGCGGCATCTACCAGAAGCCACTAGGATTCATCAGAAGCCGACAGAATCCGTAGAGTTTCCCAGGAGCCGCTTTTTCCACCTTGGAAAACACTCTTTTTACTTTCCAACAAAACTAAGTGATATATTTACTATTTATCATTGCAATTTCACTCGTTTGCGCTGAATCATTCACCGATGTTAACCACAAAGTAATAACAATGGCCAATACTAAGCCGCATGCGAGCATTCCCAAGAGTAGACCACCAAGAAGTGGCAATTTGCATAGTCCACAATTTATTGTCATTCCAAACATTCGCCATCTCAAAAATCATGTGATCAAGTGACATTATTATGAAACTAAATTACGAGATATACTGACCTTTTCTTATCGTTGTCATCTTCTGAGTGGCGGCGCTGTTTGATACGAACAGATGAAATCTTACTTGAACGATCATCTCTTATGGCAATATTATCGAAGAGACGTCGATCTTGTGAAGTTTTCGATTTGGGCTTTGAGTCATCAACCAAATGTGGATATGAAGACCTCCAATCACTCATTGTTGATGTTGTTTTCTCTGCTAAAGAAAGTTTTGACAAAAAGTCGAGATGAATGCTTTTGCTTTCAAAATTGAATTCATCGTTGCCCGATGGAGAATGGCGCTCTTTGTATTTTCAGAATACTTCGGTCGAGTTTGATTATTTACATCGTAACTTTTACGAAGAAGATGGGGCGCACAATGATTTCCTAATAACATTTCGAACTCTACATGCTTTTAGGTTTTACTGAACGGATTACAATTCATATATCATTGTAACAAGCGATACTCCAAATGTATTTCATTCAAATTGAAATTCTTGATTTCTTTATTTGAGTCAATCATAGTTAACACGAACTAGTTTTTTAAAGCGTTTAATTCTAAGCATTTCGATAAAGTTTCTTTTTGCCAAGTTGTTTTTATGAAGATAGACTTAAAATATTTGAAGCTGTGGAAAACGAAAAATCCTTAAAAAAAATGGTTTCTATTCGCATAATTTTGGCGAATATTTTTTGACAGTTTGCTTCATTAAAATAAAGTCAAAAATAAAATCTAAGATCATATTCAGATTTCTTATCAAACTGTACATTAAAGCATACTAAATTTGACTCGAGTCTAACGAAAAATTGTTTCGAGCTTTTTAGATAATCGCAGCCGTGAGATGTCACTGTATTAAGTTATGGGTTAATAGTGAATAAGACATATTAGTATTAATTTTTACCAAAACTGAAGTAAAATTTACGTGGGATCGATGTGTCGTCTCACAAAGAATCTGAATATGGGCTTTGATGTTATTTTTGATTTTTTTTAGGGAAGTAAGCTTTAAAATCCTATTTGCGAAAATTATGCGAAAAAAAAACGTTTTTTCAGAACTTTTTCTTTTTCATTGCTTTAAGTATTTAGAGTCTATCTTCATGAATAGATTTCAGTTTTATACAACGTAGTTGATCTCAAGAAAATACTATTCTCATAAATATTGAAAAAAAAACAAGGTTTTTAACATTCTTTATTTTACATTATGCTATATATGACAAAACGTGAAATCTGAATATTTTGTAATCCAAAAATGTACACTGTTGTTTAAGGAGTATGCTGTGTGCATGATATAAAAATATATTGAAAGTATTGAGAAAGTTACTATGTATTGTAATGAAAACTTAGCTAAGACTATGAACAATCAGAGTATATATGATATGTCCACATAATTAATACTTTATGCGCTTAATTTGAGCAATTCTCATACGCAAATATTAGTGAGAAAATCTTAACTTTTATAATTGTACTAAAAAATTGATAGAAAATATCATTCTTGATATGTTCGTATTTATCAATGAAATTTAACGAACTGATCTTATGAATAAAATTAGGTCTAGAAGGTATACAAATTCGAAAACTTTCAAATGGTTTTGAAAATAGTCGATACATATGTGATAGAAACTTAATAGAATACCTAACTAGTAAAAAATGACTGAATATAGAACTTCATGCCTATACTCAATCATATTAGTCTTAAAGTAACGGGCGAAACTTAATACTAAGTGAAACTTAACAAGTTGTGTACGATTATATGGACGAAATTTTCAGAGAAAGTTTAACTCTAAACAATATAAAGTAGCCGAAATCTTCGTACAATACAAAGATTACCATTCTTGATGGCATTTGCCATCTGTTGTATGCTCTGATTGCTTGTTGAGCAGTATTTGTAAGACTACTTTTCAATAATGATGCTATTATTTGCGTATGCTCGAAGCAAAGCGCACTTTGTTGTCCAAGGATTCATTTGATTTAATTAGCTTTTTTTTGATGAATTCGTTCTCTTTTAGAAGCATGCGATAAATTATTATTAAAAAAAATAGCCGTGCAACATGGAACTAAATATAAATGTTCAATAAGTATTTATGGAAGCTCTTTGAAATTCCAGACTTATTCACTGATTCTTCGCAAGATCGATATAGTCAAATGGATTTTTAGACAGATCGATACATCAAAAGCTATCGTAACGGACAGCTACATGGAATTGGTTTCAATAAAAGAATCAAAATCAACACATTTTCTAACAACAAAACTATGTGTAAATTATGTGCTTTGTTCATCTTTATCAGCGATCGGGCAAATCATAAAACATGTTGTAGTCAATACTAATTCGATATTGGGCAAACAGTTGGTTGGATAAATAACTGTTTGAGTTATTCATGCAAAATACAGGCAGAGAGAAAAAGACGTCATTTCAATAAATAATTATGGAATTCCTAATGATTCTATCAAGAGTCAACAAAAAAAAATGATGCTATTGTGCATAGTAATAACGTAACACAAGTTGGATGTCTTTTTTTTGCCAGTAAATAAATAAAATAAATCTTAAAATCAGAGTCATACTCTGTCAACAAGAATATTTTTTTCGGCACTTTCATGCATAATCCATATTTCTTGATAGCTGATATGAATGAAACAGTAATGCGAATATTTTTCTTCACATTCATGCTTTCTGAGGAAGTAACCAAAGTGTTCAAGTTTCAAACAAACGGGCATCGTACTTGTTGAATATCAGAGAAGAACTGATAATCTAGCTCATTTGATGAAAGTCTTGTTGAGAGTGCATTCTTCTAAAAGTTCAATGTTTGTTTATTCGAGTTTAGGTCTGTGCTTCCATGCTGACAGATAGACGAAAGTGAATAAGCTCAAACACAAATTCTATGCCTACTTCTTGATTCGAAGGAGCAAAAAACTTGCTCTGATTTGAAGAAGCTCGAGTTCTTCTTCTTTTTTTTTTTTTATAAACCTTACTTTAGGATATGGATGGGCTTGTCGTGTGAGTTTGATTGAAGACCTACATTCACACCCACAACCTTCAAACTCAAGAGCATCCAAATGTTGATTTTATGCTAGCGATTGATTATTCTCAGAATGTTGATAAAAAAAGAAACCATTTTTGCTCTGTATTTAACTTATTTTTCGTATTTCAATAGGTCTTGTACAAATTTTGCATTGACTTAAAGTACACTTAGATGAAAAACAGCTACAAGCTAAAAACCCGAAAACAAATGGGTATATTAATAGAAATGTAATAAATATATTGAGGCGGCAGCATCGAAAATATTTCAAAGTTATTATTGGATTAAATACGAAATGGTGAAATTCGAACAAAGTGATTTTCTCATCTTTCACGAAACAATATTGAGACGCCCACAAACATCGTACCAATTATTTGTCTCGTATTTATCTCAATTATCACTCCATCTTAAGCATAGCGAAATTGGATATTTTTCAAACAGTAGAATTAATACGAACATTTTCTTGAATATATATATATAGCCCTCCAGTGTTTCTTACCATTTCATTCGATATTGTTTTCAATCATGTTGAAGCTTCTGCTATTAGTTGTGATAGTTGCCAACGTACACCATTGCCTCTCGCAATCGATCACCGCTGCTCAATTGGCAGCAATTATGCCAAATAACAGACATCCTGAATATTTGAGCCACATTAATGCAGCACTAGTAGAAGGTTCGATCAATACGTGTCATCGTCAGGCGGCTTTTCTTGCTCAATTAGCACATGAATCAGGCCAATTGGTTTACATGGAAGAAATAGCCTCAGGTGAAGCCTACGAAGGTCGTTTGGATTTAGGCAATACACAACCAGGTGATGGCAAACGATTTAAAGGTCGAGGTCCTATTCAACTTACAGGTCGAGCCAACTATCGAGCAGCAGGAAGAGCTTTGGGACTGGATTTGGAAGCTAATCCACAACTTGTTGCAACACCTCAAGTCGGTTTTCGAACAAGTGTTTGGTTTTGGACCGTACACAAGTTGAATGCTTTAGCGGATGCTGGAACATTAGATGCCTTCAGACAAATTACTAGAAAGATTAATGGTGGAACTAATGGACAAGCGGATCGCGAGAAATACTGGGGTAGAGCGAAGACTACATTGGGTTGTGGAAGTGGAACAGGCGGTAATTATGAGTCTTGATTTGGAGAAGATTTTCAACGTAAATTTTATCTTATTGTTTATTTATTTAGTGGTATCATGTACAGCTGAAGGCGTGACAGGTCAATGTATAGCAACGACGTCATGTACCGGCAAATCAGTCGCTGGCTTATGTCCAGGTGCAGCTGGTATTCAATGCTGTATTCCAAGTGGTGCTTCATGCACAGTCAATGGACGAACAGGTGTCTGTCGTGATAAAGCAGCATGTGCTGGTACTACACTTAGTGGCTATTGTCCAGGTGCAGCCAATATTCAATGCTGCATCAGCAATTAAGAAAGAACGCTTCACTTTTATGACATATCCATGTGTTAATTGAATTAATATGTTGAAAATAAAGAAACATAAATGTCTTAGATCTTGAAAGTAGTTAGTTATATGTTGAAACGCAGCAGACACTAGTAATAAGAGCACTTCTTTATTGTTATTTAGTTGTTTGTATGGCGTTTTCTGCCATTTTCATCATGGTTGGGATTTCCTAGTGTTTAATCATGAATGTTCTAGAAAATCTTGAAAACGTGTGACAGTCAATCAATATCGAAAAAGCGACCAGTATTGATTTGATAATCTGTGAAATAGGACACCATAACTCAACCATAAAAAATCGAATATGATACTTGATTAAGTATACTATTTTCGTTAGTATCGTAAATGAAAAAAAGATTCTTTTTGTCTTTTCTTGAAATCATAATGCATTCTCTATATCACCAACGATAATAGTGAGCTTAAACCATGTATTTCTGTTTGCCAGCGAGACATTTATTATAGAATGTTCTTTCAAAGCGACAGAACGAAACCAATACTGTTGTACTAGAAAACTATTATGTGATATGGAATTCTTTATGATGAGACACATACGACTATGTTATTTGCCACCCTTCAGGGATGTCATGGTAATGAAACAGTCACAGCCGTATCAGTTACATCTTCAAATCCAAAAAAAAATGGAAATGTTCTTGAGAGGTTGAGATGTAATCAAGAAAAGCACGATTTCGTTTAGAACTCTTCATTCATTGCAACATCTAATACATATTTTATTAGCTAAGTCATGCTTTTTTGTGCCTTGTTGCCGAGAACATTTAATTAAGTTACTATTATTATGCGGAAAATCCTCTTAGAACCCATTATTATTCTGGTATCGATTATTACCACAACAACATCTTATTAAATAGATTTGAAATATTCTGCTGGTGAATTAAAGTTGCACTCTGGTTTTAAATCACTCAGAAATTTTCAAAACAAAGCATCATTACAATTAATATGTTTTGTACTTCTAAAACTTTTCTTTACAAATTCTAAGAACGTAGTTCAGGTTGTATAGAAAAATTATTTTAATCCTTTGCATAAAGAATTCAAAGCATTACATGTCTTATAAAAATCAAATACTAACAAATCAATGGTTGTTAAATGCTGCCAAGTATTTGGTGACTTTCTTTCCAATAAATTAATAGAGTTAAAAATAGAAAAAAACTAGCGATAAGTTTTGTCTTGATCGAGCTCGGTTTGGCTCGAATAATCTTTGTTTCTTCTAATCAGTTGTAGACGATTAAAGGTGTCACATTAAAGTAGATATAAAACCGTAAGTACCAACAGCTTCTATTCCACGTTAATATATAATCTTATACGGTTACAAACGGTTGTTCCGCGTAATACTGAAAAATCGGAAAATTTAAAAGAAAAAAAAAATCAAAGAATTATATCGCATAGGAGAGTTACTGAGAGGAAGAATTTGGTTGTTGATAGGTGGTGAGTGCGCATGGTATGAGTAAAGAGAAAACATTGGCATCGACACTAACCTAAGTGTTTGTTTAGTCTAACAAGACAACAGTTAAAAATGAAATATTAACCATTTGAACATAATTGAAAAAAAAAGTTCAATTATGATAAATTAATATTAGCCGCTTGATCTATGAAATAGCGGTTTCTTTGAAAATCTGCATCTTTCAATTAATTGTTCATTAATACTTGCTTTAAATATCTATTAAAAAAAGAAATTACACACAGTTTACAGATAAACGAATCAGCTATTCAATGTATCTCTTTTGAAAAGCTATGAATTCAAACATACGATTTTATCTTTCATAAATATCATTTTCTTGACAATGATGAAAAAAAAAAATTGTCGTATTTAATACCATGAAATCAAATTGATCTGTAACAATTACGTTATTAGAAGAAGAACTATTATTGATTCAACATTTTTCTACGATATGATATGTTTCAATATATTTCTAGACTTGCAAATAACTGTCCGTATTAATAATATATAAAATAAAACAAAAAAAAAAAACAATTTCTTACAATATTTCTCAGCAAAAAAAAAAACCATTGTATAAGATTATTATAAATATCCCTATAACAATTAAATAATGACTAGAATGTCATTTTATTCGCTGGAATAAAACCACTATCCCCAACACTTTTCATTAGAACACTTCCATCACTTAAAATAGCTATTTGTGTTATTGAACCATGGTTTAATGTTATTCTTAACCATGCTTGAATTGGAAATTGCATAACTCTAATAAAAAAAGAATCTAAAATCTAATTGTTATTCTAATTTAAATCTTACTTGCAAATAAAATAACGTAAAATATTTGCATGAAATACAATAATGTCATGTGTTTCTTTATCTTGATTTCTCCGAGCACGATGAAAATATGTTGCAAAAGCTGCGTCAATTCTTACTTTATCGCCAAAAGCCTAACAATTAATATTGTTTCGAATCAGTAAAAGAAAGAAAAATTTCTTTTTTTTTTCTTACATCTACATCTCGTTGAGAAATTCCAGCATATGGAATAGGTGCAACAGGTAGACCTTCTGATAAATTTTTATCTTCAATTAATTCAAGTTTTGAATCAAGTTGTTGATTAATAATAACAGCACTTTCGTATGCACGAACCATGCCCGAGTGAATAATACGATCAAATCGTATATTCATTTGATTTAAACGTTTGCCTGTATATTCTAATTGTTCTTTACCAAGTAATGTTAATTTCATTTCATCTAATGTTCGAGCATTATCAAAATATTGACCATGTCGAATTAAATAAAAATAACGTGGCCATTTAGTTTCACTTTTTAAACTATAGAAAGAAAAAACAAAGAAGTAAAAATTTTTATTTAAAAATTTAATTATCATACCCATCCCAAGAACTATTCCATACTGATGATTGACTTGTATTAATATCTTCAAATGATAATTGATTTTTTTCATATTCAAATTTCGATTGATCAGGACGGAATTTTGGTTTATCTATTGGTTCGTTAAGACGATAAATAATTGTTGTAAAAATAATTCCAGTAAAAAGTCCAAGAAAAAAACGTACTGCTAAAAAACGTTGTGTTAAATGCAAACATATGACACACATCTGTGAAACTAATGATCGTTGTTGAATACTATTCTTTGGTGTTGTATGCATGATAAAAAATGAGACTAATTCTAAAAGAAATCATTATTATTATAGAGTCATTCCGGAAGGAAACAAATAGCTATTATAGTTGTTAATCATAACAGTTGGCAAGCACATCGACTGTAGCGTTGATGTCAGTAGAGTAAAGAATGGTTGAAAAAACAAACCATTCACCATCTGTTTTCATATGCAATTCAATTCATTCACTTTCACATACACTAGTGATCGCTAGTCTATGTGAAACAGGTGCATTAAAAAAGAAAAGTAACACATTAAATTAAGGTATGTGTAAGAAAGAAAGTCATATCTAAACTCTCCCTCGGACAAAAAGAACGGCCTTTTTCCATTTCATTTTTGCATCACTTAATACGTTGTTTTAAAAAAACAAAATATATCAGGAGATACAACGCGAAAAGAACTACAATTTACAAAGTAAATATTATTTTAATTCTGTACTTTTTGTTTTCAGAAAAAGCAAAATTGTGTGCGACCAATTTTCGACGCTGCGAAAAAATCATTTTTTCTGATCTCATCTTATCTCATCTTTTTATCACCTAATCTACTTTTGTAAAAAAAAAAAAAATGTACCACAAGATGCAGCATGAAAAGCTCTATAATCTACAAAGTAAAGCTTATTTCAATTATGTACTTTTGTTTTCAAAAAAAGCAAAATTCTGTATGACCAATTTTCGACGCTCCGCAAACATAATTTTTTTCTATGCGAACAAGAAATTCCTTTTTCCTTATGTCATCTTTTTATTAATTAATATGTTTTCGTAAAAATAAAAAAAATACTGTAAAATTCAGCGTGAAAAGCTCTACAATCTACAAACGAAAGCTTATTTCAATTTTGTACTTTTGGTTTTCAAAAGAAGCAAAATTGTGTGCGACTAATTTTCAACGCTGGGAAAAAATCATTTTTTTCTAAGCGAACGAGAAATTCCTTTTTNAATGCATAACAAAAGAAGTAGACAATTTCACCGAGAAAAATTTGTCTTCAATAGCATGTTTGAAGATCTAAACAGGTCCATATAATCTACTTTTATCTTCGGGATTTTGTTCTTATGATTTGGTTGATTTATTATTAAAGAGATCTATACTGCTTTAAGATATAATAAGCTTTCTTTATGATGTTCATTTATTCGATTTGGAAAAAAATTCTTATTAATCGTTATGTTGTATAATACACAAGCACAACGACTTAGAGAAAAATTCGAATTAAATAAAATATTGTTGTAGTTATAGGAGAAGTCATTTAAAAAATTTAAAACATTAGAAAATAAATAAAAATAATTTTATTTTAATTTCGATACATAAATGTCGATTTGTTTTATACAAACAATTCATAAAGAAAAAATAAATCCCATTGACAAACATTTATATAGAATTGTTGATGGTAGCATTACGTAATATTCAATCTTTCAAATCAATTCTATTATCTATACAAAGAAAAATTAATAACACCTATTCAACAATAATAGTAATTGTCAATCATTATGTATTTTTACAAAAAAAGAGACTCATGAAATATTACGTATATAGTAGACTCCATAATCATTTTCTCTTCCTTTTTATTAACCAGGTTACTATTGTCATTCCATTAAGAATTTGATGTCTCTTATGTATGTCTCTCTTTCTCTTCATCACTTACAGAAAAAGTGCTCGAGTCATATTCAATTAGAAGTTTGTGTTTCTAACAGTCTTTCTTTTCTTTTTTTTATGGACTTATATTTATATTATCTTTATAATAAAAATATTAAATTTGATTCTCGATTAGAATTAAAAGTAAGTAAATGAACTACGGTCATTTCATTCAATCATTCTCAATGTTTTTTTCTTTTTCTATTGTCGATCTGAGAGTATATTACACGAGAGAAAATATTTTTCATACTGAATTTTTATTTTTCATAAATCAAAAAATAAATCTAAAATTAAATTTAGACTAAATATTTGCTCAAGGTCTATCTTAAATAAGATGTTGATATATGCATGATGAAATTAATAACGGTCCGATGACAAAAGAAATGCTTGTTGTCAACATCGGACCGAGTTTCTTTTTATCGAGCAACGGCAATGACGATACACTAGTGGAATGATAATGAAACAAAAAAAAAAAAATCTTTCTAGTCTTTTCTTCATCTTGTCCGGAAAAGAATGACAATCGATGATAAACATACAAAATAAGCTCACTTGTCAATCAGAATATTTTTACTATTGTCTCGATTATGGTATATAAAAAAGCTCGTTGGAAATGGCATGAATGTTTGCAAGTAATATTGAAATATAGATATCTAATTAGAAAAAAACTCGAGAAATAAATTCTTATCTTTGTTTTTTTTTTTTTTTTTTATTCATCAATTATTCTTTTGAAGGCTCGTGATGAAATTATTAGTAACGATTCGGAATGTGAAAATGAAGATTATGTCGAAAATGAATTTATTACAACACATCAACAAGGTAAAAGCACAAAAAAAATAAAGAAATAATCTAATATTGTATCAAAACCTTAAATGAAGGCAACGTCATCGAGCATTATTTATGATGTGAAGAAAAAAAGTTGATGACACTAAGTATAGAACCATTAAGAAAAGAAAAAAAAGATGTTAAACACATGCTGTAAAAGAACAGAGAAGAAATATTTGTTACAAAATAAGAAACCATTTAGTTGCCTAAATACTTATTGTGTTTTATGGCACAGAATAATCGAAGTAAGAAGATTTTCTTAACTACAGGTTTCAATTATGAACATGATCAAACAGATGAATCAATTGATGAAACAAATTCCTCTGCTATAATTCGTACAAACGAAGATATCTTAAAAAAACAAAAAAAATTAAAAGTAATTATTTTATTTATTAAATATTAAAAAAAAAAAATGTTTTTTTTTTTTTGTTTAGGAAGAAGCGAAAGTTGCTCTCGTACTTGGTGCAAAAATGGCTCGAATGCAAGTTGAAATCGAACGAGAAGTTTTAGAAAAGAAAAGATCATCATTGTATGATATTGTATGTATTATTAAATAATATTTAATTATTTTGATTATATTTTATATTAAAGATTGGACTTAATGCAAATATTGATAAATCATTATCAATTGATTTACTTAAAGAAATGAATATTGGTCAATTACAAGCGATTATTAATGATCTTTACTGTCGAATTGAAAGTATTCAATAATATATTATATAATATTTAATATGATTTTGTTTTTCTATATTTAAGCGAATAATGATGAATTAGTTAATCTTTTAATTGAACGAGATGCATTCAGTATGGAACAGGATTCAATTCTTGTTGATATTGAAGATTTGACAAAGTAACAAAAACAAAAAAAACATATTAATTTAATTTTTTTTTTTTACTTCTTGACTTCTAAATTTAGACGATTAGAAGAACATGGAGTCCATGTATCAAAACAATTACCATCAAATGAAAAACGAGAATGTGTTTATATAGTAAAAGATCTCGAACAAGATGTTCCGAAGAAATCTATTTTTAAATATCTTTTCCGAAAGACAATGTTTATTTAAGATAATCAAAACAAAAAAGATTTTTTTTTCTCATGTTAATATCTTTATTTTTTGAATCGATTGAGCAAAGCTTATAATCATCATTTTATCTTGATTAAAAATAAAAAGTCTGAAATTTATCATAAGTTTTAATAAGACTATTTGTCATAATTTGATTTCCATAAGTTCGATTATTATTTCAATAATCTAGTGTTTGTTTGCTTATGCAATCTAAACTACTGATTACACTGTTATGAATTCTGACATTCATCTAATCTCAAAAGAATATTTCTATCATTATCATTTTTTCTACACCGTGTAATATACTAGTATCAACAGTTTCTTCAATTTCCCAATAGATTCTAAGATTTACTTTAATGTTAAATTATTTATTACGATTCCTATTCTCTTCTGATGCAATTTGATTATATTATATGCTTTCAAAAAGTCTTTTAATCAATCCATCCGTTCAATATTAGAAGTAACATGAGATGGTTTCAAACAATCCTGGAGGCGAGCCGAAAATGTTAAATTATGAGATAGATATAAAAATTCTTAAATTTATGTTGAGAAATTTTCATTTTTTTTACTCTTGCGGTTAAAGATTTTACTAAATATGTATAACATTGTTCTTTTTTTTTTTTTTTGAGTACTGAAATATGAGATGTTTTTCGTATCTATCTAATGATTCAACAGTTTCCATTTCATATAAAATTTTGAAAACTGAACCGGAATAATGATTTCGGGTGAATTTTGTAACGGCCGAGTTCTACCCGACAAAACATGTTTTTAGAAATTCATCCAAACATCTGTTTTGCGATTACATATATACATTAATAATATCGAAAATTTATTTAGCTTTGTATACCAACTTATAATAGTGAACGTGCATCACGCTCCATCATCGATACTTTACAATTTAAGATACTCCGTTTCGACTTTCTTTCCATAATTCAATTTTAACTTGGAATATCAAAAATAAAATAAAATGTTAGCAAAAAGAGTTTTATCAGTAAGAACTTAGTTTTAAAACTGAGCATACATATCATTTGGTGTTTTTACGAATAGGACATTTTTTATCGAGTTAAGATATTTTCAAATAGTTTTTGACCTTTTGTCAGTCTCTCTATTAAATGATCAAATGTTTGACATAGTTGAGTTCATTTTAAGGTTTGTACCTTTTTTTTAAATAAGAAAATAAATATATTCTGGCTATCGACCAAATAAGATTTTTCAATAATTTCTTAACAAAATGATATTTAAGAAATTTTAATGGATTAATCAATATTTGCGTTAATTAAAAATAAATGTGGAATTATAACTTGGTTTTTGTCGTTGCAAGATTGATTTTTATATATTAATATTTGATGAATTAACATTAACGGAAAAAAAACTGTGATGATCAAATTTTCTAATATCCGATTGAATAACAAAAGGGATAATTTATCTTCCATTTTAATTACAACACTTGTATATAATATGATTATGATTAAAGAAAAATAAAGATGATTTTAAAATAATATAATAACATTTTTTCAAACGTCAAAGAGTTTGTACAATTTCTACAACAACATATCTTTTATATAAAAGTAATTCTACATTTTTCTTATTGGAAAATTTTATCAAACAATGAATAATTAGCATAATATAAACAGATTGATTTAAACAAAATTTTTGATAACGATTCAATCTAGTACAATTGTCATACTTTAATTATATTGTGATCATTCCCGTTTATATAAAAAAAAAAAACCCCAATGATAAATGTGACCATTTCATGTGTCTTTGTGAGCATAATAAAAAGTCGTAAACTTATTGTTATTCATCGACTTGTTGGTTCATGCTGGATATTTTTGTTTGAGATAAATCATAAATTTTCAATAACAAATGCTAGCGAGATTGATTGTAAAAAACGTATATATGATCGAACACAATAATTAGAAAACGATGGGTTCATTGTTTATTAATGGTAACTATTCACCGAAATATATATATATATATATGAACACAAGCCATCAGTTTTGGCACGTTTTTAATATCATATTTCAGTTTAAATTTTGTGAATCATATAAACAAGCACATACAAAAGATCACTAAGTACATATTGTACGAAAGGAAATATTAGTGTTGTTGATATTGAATAAGTATTAATTAAAAATGGTTTAGGTGCTTAATTGAATGGTTGAAATCTATTCCTGACAGATTGATTGGTAACATTATGAATTAGAAACTAATTAATATTTTTTAAAACATAATAAACTAAATTATCAATAATTTCTAGTTTAATAATGGCATTATTCTTTCTACTTGCTAATGACTAAATTCAATAGTGGTAGTATATTCTAATGTGAATATATATTAATTGATAATATAGAAAGATTATCGAAAAATAAATAATAATTGGATAATTCATTTTTCATCTACTGATCACAATAGTTCGAAAATATCCATGAAACATATCAAACAGAAATAAAAACGAAATTCAACAATATAGTATATCATCATTCAGTGTCACAAATATAATTTCTTAATCTTTTTTCTTTTTAAAATTCATCTTGTTCCTATCCAATAATATGTACTGAATATTTCGTAGCTACCCAAATAAGAATAATTGATTTTGATTGATATGTTCATCAAGTAGAGTTTTAATCGACTAAGATAATTTATCATATATATTTAAACCATCTACTCCCTAAAAAAAAAATGATTGTTGAAGATCAATTAATGAATGAATGTGATATATAATTTTTACTCATGTATATGGGCGCATTTTGAAATGCTTTTAATTCCAAAAACACATACAGATGATGATTGATTACTATTAAATTTGTTGATAAAATTCTAGTAAATGTTTAAAATTATCTTCTTCATCAATTAATATTAATTGGAAATGAAAATGAACGAAGAAATAAACCAGTTTCTTTTATATTCCAATGAATTGTTTATGTTTGATTTTAAATAAAATATACATTTGATTCAACTATGTGAAAAAAGATCAAAATTTAAATTGTATACATTATGTTATTAAATTCTCTTTATTTTTATTTCATTAAATACTAAGAGAAAAAAATATACAAACGCTTTCACTATTCATTCATATTAGAACAAAAAGCAATAGCTAAGTTAATGATCGAGATTCTATAACCATATACATCGAAATGAAAAGCTTTTGTTATGAAATGTATTTGACAGATTTCATAGGGCATAAATTGTTGATTAACTTGATTTGAAAACAAATTGAATATGAATAATTTCATTGTGAAATCGATTTTTTTTTAATGGATCTCTTACATTAATCATTCAAATAAAATAATAACATAGATCAGTAAAAGGTAATCTTTGTTCATTTTAGCAAAATAATACAGTTTTCTTTCGTAGATGATTCATTCAACTAAATAAATAATACATACTATACCGGTTATGGATGAGAGTCATATTTAAATTAGGTTAAAAAAGACGTATTTTTCCATTATTAGCTCGGTATATTTTTATATGTTCAAAAATCTTTAAAAAGAAAAGTAAAAATCTTATGAATGAGTACGAATAACTTATTTAGTTGCATTTGTTAGTCTCTTTTTTGTGTACTCAAAAAGTGAGTACACTCTAGAATCGGTCAGTATGTCCATCCGGCCGTATACACGATAACTTTCGAAAGAAGAGTCAGATCATGATGAAATTTTCTGCACAGTTTAGTCTCATCAATGTCTCGGTCAAGTTCGAAGATGAGAAGGATCTGTCAAGAAATAGCTGAGTTATCGGAAAAATTGTCATTAATGACCAGACCATCCCTGAGGGGAGGTACAGGGATTTTTTCAAAAAAAAAATCTTTCTCAGAATTATTCACAACATATATAAATCGACTCAGTTTTTAATGCTGATTCCGAATCTGATATTAGTTTTGAACCAAATCGTAGCTTTCTAACAAAACATTGGCTGAAAAAGGTCTAAAAATGCACAAAAACTGCATCCAGAAAGCAAAAAGCCTNTCTTCGTAGGAGTTACCATTAGGGAAAAAAATCGAAATTACACCTGTATGAATAATATTTGTAGCCACTGTATATTCATAAAGGTAAAACTTCGTTTTTCTATCAATTTGATTGTGAAACTATAAAGATTCTAATTATATTCAATAATAACATTTTAATCAAACTAAATAATAAAACTAATAATAGCAAAAGAGGTTTTTTTTGACTAGTTTAGTATTTTAACCAAATTATCAGAATAGTGCCTTATGTTCTTTGGACTATTCAAAAAAGTAGGTAAAAAAATAAAGTAAAATATAAAAGATGGATTATTATATTGCTTGGAGAATTGAATGAAAAGTTATTTATTAGAAATTCTGATCTATAGGTTATAAAAATAAAATGTATCTGTTTATCTAAAATAGCATATTCATACTTCACTCTTAATCTTGGAACTTTTGATTATTTTTTTTTCTGTTCATTTAATTTTCATATATCACAATCAAAACAAGCTAAAAAAACCTTTTAACTATCACAAAAATTGTACAAATAAATCTCGTATTAGATAACTTAAGGGTTAATATACTTGTTAGTGTGAAAATAAGTTTATTTTTCTCTAATCATAATCGTATTAAATAAAACTGTTATAACTAAACTAAAAGATCACTTATTTCTTTTTTTATCCAATTGTTTATTTTTAATTAACGAAAATATTGACTAATCAACTAAAGTTTCTTAAATATCATTTTGTTAAGAAATTATTGAAAAATCTTATTTGGTCAATAGCCAGAATATATTTATTTTCTTATTTAAAAAAGGTACAAAACCTTAAAATGATCTCAACTATGTTAATCATTTAATAGAGATAATGTATTGTCAAATCTTAACACTATCAAATGATTAGAACAGTTTGTGGAAAAATGTATCATTGATAATCGTAAAAATACAAAATGCTATGTATGCCCAGTTTTGTGAAACTCACATATATTTTTCAAGCAAGTAGAGAAAGTAAGTTTTAAGTGGAAGTTTTGCGACTTTCCTCCCCATTACAGTTCTTAGCAAGTAGTGTTTTATTGTAGTTGATAATGACTATATGAATTTCAGATTTCAGCTTCCAAGGAGTTACTCTAACAAATTTTTAATAACGGTCAATGTCGATGATTGTTATTTCAAAAGAATTTTAATCTGTTTGAATATATACTATTTTCTATGTTGTGATGAACTAGGAGAGCACTAAGCAAGGGCATTTTGTTGAGTATAAAGAAAGATTTTTATCTTTTTCTTTGTTTTGTTACAAATATTTGCTGTTCATTGCAGAAGTATTTTAGCCAATGAACGAATCACATAGAATTCTCGAAAACTTTATATTTTATTTCAGATTTGGTCTATCACAAAAAAATACTTTTTAGGGTGTATATGATTGGATTCAATAGATTTGCTATCAGAATAATATTTAATCAATATATGATTAAATTCTTTCCTATAACTTTCAATGTTTGGTGTATATTGTTTTCTTTAAAATGAAAGTGTTTCAACAACTAATATTATATATGTACAGTCGGTGCACATTTGTAACTTCTACTTTTAATTCTTGTTTTATTCGAACAAAAAAGAAAATAGTATGAATGATGTTCTTTTCTTTTTTTTATTTCGTTATTCTCATGCTGCTGATGATGAGCATAAAAAAATCGAATAGAACGTGAAAAAAAATATGTTTATAACACGTCTAAACCATTTTACGTAACAATTGATTTATATATTGTTCACGATTACCAAAATCACCACCATCAGCAAAATGATTGGCTTTCTTACGCCAACCGCCTATTAAATAAAATTTATAATATTAATATATTTATCAAATAAATGAAATTCTTACCTTTTGGATTATTAAGTTTAAATGGCCAAAGAAAATTCGATGCCTTTTTAAAACTTTCTCCAACAGTAAATAATTCATGAACAAGATCTTCCATACAAATAATATTGTATTTACCGAGAGTTTTTTCAATAACATTATTATCCGATAATGGTACACGTTGTTTATTTATTTTTCCAAAACCACGTTTATAAACAAGTTCACGAACCGATTTTAAATTTGGATAACCCCATGCAATATAAGGTTCAGCAATACGTAACATTTGAAGAGTAGCTTTATTAAGTTTAATAAATATACCATTATTTATTTGACGTAAACGAAATAAACGTAAAACTTGTTTTACACGTGGATGTACACCACGAATACTAAAAAAGAAAAATATATATGGTTTTGTTTTTAAATTAACAAAAAATTTTTAACATACCCACGAATACGAATAACAAAAGCAAGTGATGGTTCGGCTTCGACATGATAATTTTCACGAACTTTAGCTGAACGTTTAAGACGAATTATATCTCGTTCTTTCTTACGATATTCACTAACGTATTGTTCGGCTCGTTTGAATATAACTAAACGTTTGTATTTTTTATTCTAATTGAAAAAAAATAAAATAGAGAAACTAAATAAAACAAATGTATATTTACTTTTGTAGCTTGTACTTGAGAACGAAGTCGTTTTGCTTTAATATCAGCATAAAGTTTACGTTTTTTTAATAAAACTTCAGGCACTTTTGGAATGGCCTTTTTTGTTGTCGTTGTGTCCATCTTTTTGACGCTATAAACGATATATTATCAAAAATAAAAAAGAAAATAAATACAAAAAATCGAAACATACGTATCAGTCATTGTGAAGAATAAATTCGAAAACGATGGATCTAAAACAAAATTAAATATATATATATTTATTTATTCTCAATTCATTAAACGATGAAGACTATCTCAGGTGGAGAAATTGTTTTCTTTTCTTTTTTTTGCTTTTAGAATCCATGTTTTTCTTTACAATATAATCAACCAATTAAAATGAATATTCAATGGCCAAGGTCAAACAGTTTTAAAAATAAATATTAAAATTTTTCTTTATTAGATTTAAGAAAATTAAGATATTATTTATGATATTTTAATGTTTGGATACTAACCGCCTTCTTCTGATTGGTGCTAATTGATTGATAAATGAGTCATAGATGGTTCGTGCTGCTGCAATAAATGATTCGTAATTTGAAATAAGATAGTTTTCAGAGTGTCTCATTTCGGTCGTGGAATCTTAATTTTTTTAAAGCTCTTTAAATGTCTCCATGAATATCGAATATTGGTTTTTCAATTGTTAGTTTACAAAGTAATTGAATGAGTTGTTGGTAGATTTTAAGATTTTTCTCATAATTTATAATAGTCAAGACAAAATTCGCGTAGAATAAACAATAAAGTAACTGTTTTGCCTATGATATTGTTAAGAAAGAAACCATTATAGTGTAAAAACTATTTTCCCAGACCTCGTTCAATTTGTTCGTTCGGGAAAAATTTTTCGAAATACTTTTTTAGATGGATGAAGAAATAGAAACACCAATGACCGATGAAATGGTTGAACCATCAACAGAACCTAAAACTGAAGAAAAAGGTTATCTTGCACGAGATGAATATACATCAGAACGATTTAAACTTGAATTAAATAATCTACCAAAATATTTTGGATTTGGCGTAAATATATTTCTATTTATTATTTTTCTAATAAAATCAATTATTTTTAATATTAATAATTAGGATTTAAAAAAAAAACTCAAATTATTAGGTGTTAATTTTGTTAAAATTAAAGTACCGAAATCAGCTACACATGCTTATGTTAATTTTCGGTAATATAAGAATTATCATAATGTAAAATTTTTCTTTTATTTTTTCTCATAGAAATGAAGAAGACAGAGAAAATGGTTTAAAATTACTCACTGGATGGACTTATCGAGGAAATCGCATTGAAGTATCGGTTAGTTGAATTTATCTATCATATTAAATCTATCGAAGAGAATTCTTCAACTAATCAATCACTTTCGAATCAGGACTATGTGCATTATGTAGATCAGACTAAGCAATAAATATACTGAAAAGGGTTTGACTCTTTAACTTATTGCTGTTGCGTGACACTCTGAAAATAAAATCAGACGGGTACAACGAGATTCGACATTTAAAAAAAAAACCATTTTTGTCCCCCAGGATTCTAAAAGTTTCAAGTCTTTTGATTTGCTTCAATCTTGAAATAACAACAAGAGATCTATCGTTACATACAGTGGCTCCAAAAATTATTCATACAGGTGTAATTTCGATTTTTTTCCCTAATGGTAACTCCTATGAAGAATCCAAATAGTGATTTGGATAGAGAAAATTGTTTCCAACAAAGGTCCCAGAAAGATGAAATTCTCATCTTATTCCCCAAAACCAGGATCTCTGGAAAACCGAAAACCTATTTTTTCAGCACCCAGACCCCGAAAATAAAAGTTTGTTTTGATTACACAGGGTGATAGAGCAACGAATTCTCTACAAAATGAGATGTCTCCGAGCTCTCCATGACAATTTTTTACTGAACTGCATCAGTTTTAAGAAACACTCAAAAATGGTTATGGGAAAATCGGACAAAAAGCACTTTAGGGTGTTCCTTAAAACTGATGCAGTTCAGTAAAAAATTGTCATGGAGAGCTCGGAGACATCTCATTTTGTAGAGAATTCGTTGCTCTATCACCCTGTGTAATCAAAACAAACTTTTATTTTCGGGGTCTGGGTGCTGAAAAAATAGGTTTTCGGTTTTCCAAAGATCCTGGTTTTGGGGAATAAGATGAGAATTTCATCTTTCTGGGAACTTTGTTGAAAACAATTTTCTCTATCCAAATCATTATTTGGATTCTTCATAGGAGTTACCATTAGAGAAAAAAATCGAAATTACACCTGTATGAATAATTTGTGGAGCCACTGTATATGAGCGATGTAAAAGATACGCTTTTATCATGTCCGTATCTTAAGATACGAACAACGAATTGATCTAAAATTTTTTCTCGTTAACACCTGTCTCTATTCGAAATTTCTAGTTAGAATTCACTGTAGCAATAAACTAAAGGTTCGAATTCTACTTAGGATACTCATTATGGCCGACATGATACACATAGTTTCGACTTATAAGACATTAATCATTTAATGAACTTTCTTTATAAGCTTATCTATTTTTTAGCATGCTAAACCAGCAACAGATATAATGTTTCGAGCAGCAAAACCTAAAAAAAGTAAATGAACATAATTCTTTTTAATCTTCATCTCGTACATTAGCGCATTAGATGATAATAAACGTGATCAAAATGTGGGTAATCAAAACGATTCTGATTTACCAGATGAAATCAAGTATAAATTCTTTGAGTTTCTTTTTTTTTTTTTTGTTAAACATACAATCTATGAAATAATTTAGAATTCAAAATTCAGCTACACCACTTTGGAATTTATCTTATGAAGAACAATTAGCAAAAAAATCAACGATTGTACAAGAATTTTTAAAAGGACTTGAACAAAAAATAAAAGAAACTAGGTAAAAATAAAAGAAATATTTAATTATTTTGGTTTTTTTTTTCAATGAAATGAATTTTATTTAGTTCAAAAACTGTAATTATTCCTTTTGAAGGAATAAAACCTTCAGTAAGAATTCATTTAATTTTCTTCTTCTTTTTTACTAACTAAATAAAGCATAGAAATTTTTTAGCCTGTTATTGATGGATATCGAAATAAATGTGAATTTTCATGTGGAAAAGGAAATAATAATGAAGGTAAAATTCTGAAAAATTTTCTTTTAATTCTAATGTTTTTCTTACGTAGATAAAGTTGTTGGTTTCCGTTATGGTAAAGGATATTATTTAACAAAAAAAAAACCCAATCTCTATTAGAAATTCATTTTTTCTAGGAGAATATCGCTATGGTATTGATCGTGTAGGTAGTCCAAGGGTTTGTAAAAATGTATCTGATACAATGAAACTTCTTGTTCAAGTAAGATATGACAAATTTTTATTTTAATAATAAAAAAATTTAGAAAAAAATATTTTCTAGCATTTTCAAGATCATATTCGATCTCGTTCATCTCCATGGTATTCAGGTGAAACTCATGTTGGTTGTTGGAGACAATTAACAGTACGAACAAGTCGTTTAAATCATTTAATGATTATGATTTCATTTTGTCAAGATCAATTATCTCCTGTTTGTAAAAAGAATTTTGATTGAAATTACATATATAGAAAAGTTATTTTTATTTAGGAAGAAATTGATGAAGAAAAAAAATCTTTACTAAATTATTTTACACACGATGCTGGAAGTATTTGTAAAGTTACAAATATTATTTTTAATGTGGAAAAAAATAAGTTAGAATTTTAGTTTAAAAAAAAAAAAAATGGAAAATTGATTATTGATATTGCAAAATTTTATAGAGCTGGAAATGAACTTATTCAAAGTGAAATTCTATTGGGTGAATCGGTAAGGTTTTAAATGAATTAGACTAAAATTCAACAAAAAGAAAAACTATTAGAAACTCTCGATTTGAAAAATAAATTTTCATAATGGTTAAAAAGATTTCGAGTTTTTTTTTTCATTTCTAGGAAAATACGCCGAGTTTTGTGTTAGGAGCATATCCATCTGAAACATACCACTTTATACACGAAGTTCGGCGCCAGCGACGGGACCTAGTCTATCTTGTAGAGAATTTTTTTCTAATTAAAACGTACGTGGTGAAAAACTTGGAAGTGATGCGCGACTTGAGATAGAGTCAAAATACTTTTATGCTGATAGTGGTAAGCTGCTTCCAGAACAAAAATTTTGACCCCTTATATTTTTACATGGGTGAATAGAGCTCATCGAGCTGATCACAAATATCACATTTGTAATATTTTTCGATCGAATTTTGGCTGAAAAATCTTCGAAATATGAGTAACACCCTCAAAGTCTGGACTTTTGAGTATTTTTCAGGAAATTTCAAGATTTCGCTCATTTAGACCAATGGTAAATCTTTGAAACTAATTAAAAACTACACAGGTCAACTCATTTTCTGACGCTGAATCCAAATTAATTAGTTTCAAAGATTTACCATTGGTCTAAATGAGCGAAATCTTGAAATTTCCTGAAAAAAACTAAAAAAGTCCAGGTTTTGAGGGTGTTACTCATATTTCGAAGATTTTCAGCCAGAATTCGATCGAAAAATATTTCAAAGGTGATATTTGTGATCAGCTCGACGAACTCTATCCAACCATGTAAAAATATAAGGGGTCAAAATTTTTGTTCTGGAAGCAGCTTACCACTATCAGCATTAAAGTATTTTGACTCCATCTCAAGTCGCGCATCACTTCCGAGTTTTTCACCACGTACGTTTTAATCAGAAAAAAAATTCTCTACAAGATAGACCAGGTCCCGTCGTTGGCGCCGAACTTCGATGTAAACGTGGTATGTTTCAGATGGATATGCTCTAAGCAGGTATAAGAGTGTATACTTCGATGAGAAGGGTTACATGATCTTAATTTATCCTATTTAACACTATATCATTTTGTTTGATCTAAATGCGCATACTGCTGAGCATTAATGATGAACTCGATATTTTGATTCATAGTGGGTTGAGCTCGCTCGAGTCTACACAATGGGTTTCTTTAACATAGTTTTCAAAACTTCTCATGATGAACTGACGAAAGAGATTTTTCAATAAATTAATTCGAACATTATGCATAAGGTAGAGTGCAGTTTCAGGAAAGATGCCAGAATTTTTTGGGAGTTTAATATCTCGTGAAGGGAATATTCTTTTGGGCTGAAATTTTCAGGGAATTCTACAAACAAACAGACCTGTCTATGAGTAACATTTCAGGTTGAAATACCTATAACTATGGACAGAGACTGCAGCAACTAAGACCTTTTTTTATGGGAATTAATCAAGTAAACTTGAGTCTGATTTTTTTTTAGTATATTGTTGAAAAATTATTTGATTTTCAATTCCATGTATCGGCTAAAGCATTTTTTCAAGGTAATTTTATTCGATGAATTGCAAATAAATAATTTCATTGAATCTATTTTTCTTTTTAGCTAATACACAAGGAGCTGAAATACTTTATTCATTAATAAAAGATTCAATGAAATTAGATAATGAAACCATTGTACTTGATATATGTTGTGGAACAGGAACAATTGGTATTACATTAGCAAATGTAAAAACAAACAAAAAAAGCGTTGCAGATAAAATTTTTTAAGAAAAAAATATGTTTTATTCTAGAATGTTAAACATGTTGTTGGAATTGAAATGAATAAAGATGCTGTTGAAGATGCAAAACGTAATGCTCAATTAAACAGTAGGAAAAAGAATTTCTTTTCATATCAATATTTTTGATAGGATCATTTAGATATTAATAATATTGACTTTATTGCTGAAAAAATTGAAAATGTTATTCATAAATTAGTAAATAAATATGATCAACAACGACTTGTTGCTATTCTTGATCCACCACGTGCTGGTGTTCGTACGTATATTTATGTTCTTTGTTTTTTTTTGTTTTCTATTATTTCTACAAATAAAAAAAAAATATAATTATTCTTAGATCGAAAAGTAATTCAAACATTACGTTCAGCTGAAAATATCAAAGTCTTAGGTTATATCGCATGTAATCCGCAATTAGCAACACATAATCTTATTGAGTAAACATTTTCTTCTTTTTTTTTCCTTGATGAAATTTCTCTAAGCTTTATTTTCTAGTTTAAACCGTCCACGATCAAGAGCTTATCAAGGTGAACCATTTGATGTTGTAACAACAACAGCTGTTGACTTATTTCCACATACACCTCATTATGAACTTTTCATCTTGTTTCAACGATGATCAAATGTTTTGTTTCTTGTGTTATAAATAAACGTGACGATCTTGAACGAATAAAAGATGTTACAATTAGATTCATTATTTACTTATGAAAAAAAGAAAACGTTCAAGTTCAATCAAATTTAGAAATATGTAGTCTATTCAATAAATGAGTTGTCCTTGCGACAACCAATGATTTACCAGAGCAAAGTTCTAATAGGATGTGCATGAAGAGGTGAGAAGATTCATTCACACACACTCAAAGGTAATAGCAAATGAATATTTAATGAAATTGTAGCAACATTATGATGTAGATCGTATTGATATGTCAACATTCATGAAAATTGCTGAGATGATGAGCGAAGTCTCATAACTAATTAATCGCTTTTAAGATAGGACTATGTCCATGATGTAGATCCTAATCGGTTATGGATATCTTGAAAAACAGTTCTGGTTCATTAGCTTATTGTTGTCAACATATTGCATTTTTTCCACTTATGTCAGGTGTTCCCCTGAGAAGGATCACAGCATTGTATTGAAATATATCGGTAGCAATAAGTTATGGATTCGAACTCTTTTCAGGATATTCATAAACTATTATGGCCTACTTGATGCATATGCACTTACAGCTCAAAAGCAATAAATCATTTGGAGGATTTCCCTTGTAAGATATTTTCAACGGTGATCAAAACATTGCGCAACCACTGCTCTTTGTTTATTCTAATAATACATTGATTGTTCATTTCTCTTCGTCCAAATCATCGACGAAAAGTAAATCCTCAGATAAATAACTAATTACAAACATACTTTTATGTAATCAACAAATAGTAAATCATTCGATTTATATTTTGAGATGCTCGATCATTATCAATAATCTCTTACTTTGACTGATAAAATATCCCATGTGTTACATCCTTGTTCATATTACTGCCGGCTAATCGGCAGCCTACCGATGATTTTTTTTCCGGCTTGAATAATCATATGGAATGTAGGGAGTTGTGGATTGACGTATTTTTGTAGACCGAGAAATTTCATCGTTTACTTTCTATTTTATTTGCAAACATAAACAAAAGAGAAAACCCTTTAATTCTAGACAATACAACACATGCAGAAGAAGATAAATGAAAACATAATAGGAACAATGAAAGAAATTTACAATAATTAAAGTACTCATACACAACATTAAACAGCCAAAGACATTTTTTTTTGTAGATAATAAATCTATGCTTGTTTCATTCGTAATTTTTTATGTGGTTTTTATGAACCAAAACCATAGAGTGTACGACCTTGACGTTTAAGAGCATAGACAACATCCATTGCTGTAACTGTTTTACGTTTTGCATGTTCAGTATATGTAACAGCATCTCGAATAACATTTTCCAAAAATATTTTTAATACACCACGTACTTCTTCATAGATTAAACCACTTATACGTTTGACACCACCTCGTCGAGCCAAACGACGAATAGCTGGTTTTGTTATGCCTATAAAAAAAAAAATTTGAACATGTTATAAAAAAAAAAACGTTACAACTATAGATAGAATTTCTTCAGATGTTAAATCAGTTCTCATTCGAGAAAATGTTTATTTAATGAGTAATAGAAAAGTCTAGAATGATTTGACGATTCGAGTCGTCGTTTATCAAAATGGGTTGAGAGAATTTCAAATATCTCAGAATAGAAGATACTAGAAAAGTTTTGCAATCAATATTTCATGTGATAACAACTTTGAGTTAAAAGAAAAAAGCTTGTTAGCGCAGCTGAAATGTGGAACTCACGTATACCTTTATCTTTGTTACCTGACGCATCATCTGTATTCTGAAAGACTTCTCGTCAACTATAGTTGTTTTCCTTGAGAATCGATGAAAAGAGCGGGAATTTATTATTTATTTGTATATTAAAAAAGAAAATATTGTTTTTTCATTTAAGCGCGCTCGATTTCATTTATAATTATTGCTATATACTCGATAATAATCTTTTTTTTTGTTTTCTAATTTGAAGTTATTTTTCTCCANGCTAAATCCCATAACAAAAAGAAGCCTCAGTCATCCAGGGTTTTTTAACTCCATTCTACTAAAGGCCTTAAATAATCAACAAAGAAGCATCAAACTTCAAGTTCGAACTCTCTACTACTTCACACACTTACCTTGAATATTATCTCGAAGTACTTTACGATGTCGTTTGGCACCACCTTTGCCAAGACCTTTTCCACCTGAATAAAAAAAAAAAGACAACTCTCCTAACTTATATTTTTCTCTATCACGAAAAAATTCACTTACCTTTGCCACGTCCAGACATGATCGAAGTTCAATATATAACAAACAAAAAAAAATCTAAAATGACATACAACACACTGTTTGCAACACTATTTATATGCATAGTCATAAAGTGGCTATGATTGGTTGTGTCAAACAGAAAACTGTCCTTCATATTGATGCTTAAATTAGAGAAAAAAAAAACAATATTCTTATTCTTACGCCATCTTTTAGTTTGTTTTAATATGAATTCATTTACGTATTTTTTGTTACACAAAAGAAAACGAACGAAAACAGGTTGTGCTATTATATGTCGGAAGTGAGATTTCCATCATTCAGGAAAACGAAAGAAGAAAAAAAAAAAAAAGAAAGAACTGTACAGTTAGTAGAGAAAACGAATCTGAACACATTTGTTATTTATATTATATATATATATATATATGTAGAAAGAGTGATAAAATAATGGACTAGTCTACAATAAACGAGAAAAAAAAAGCAAAATGAAACTATACACGTAATATTTCGAGAAAATTGTTAAAACAAATTGCAATCCAATCTGGTTGTGTTGTACTCCATTGTACTTGATTTATTTCTCCTTCAGCTGTATAAGCTAAAATTGGATCTTCAATAGCTCGTGGCATTTGTTGAATATCCCAAATTAATGCTTGTCGATCATCACCTAGAACAAAAAAAACATTTTTGTTCTTTTCGTTCAACAGATTTATTCTACTAACCAGCAGTGCAAATATGACATGCTGAATGAGGTGCCCATGCAATACCATTGACACCTGATCGATGATTATTAAGACGAGCAACTGGTGTACATGGTATTCGAACATCAAGAATAATAATTTCCATTGAATCAATAGCAAATGTTGCTAAATAATTTGGATCTTGTTTATTCCATGCAAGACGTAATAATGAATGATGTTGAGGATCTTCATAAATAATTGTTGAATGTTCTAAATGACGTAAATCAAACATTCGAACTGAACCATCAGCACCAACTGATGCAAACATATCACGACCACCACCACCACGACTAAATGCTATATCATAAACTTCTTTATCATGAGCTATTAATTGTGTACGAACATGTCCACTAACAGGATTTGTTCGACCAATAGCTTGTCCTGTCTAGAGACAAAAAGAAATAAAAAAAAAAAACTATTATTTTTTTTTTTATGGTTTACTTCAAGACCCCATATTGTACATGTTGTATCGATACTTGATGTACCAATTAAATTTGGATCAACTTCATTCCAATCGAACGATGTTAATGGAGCACAAAAATCAGAATTTTTATTCTAAAGAAAAATTGAAAGAGAATTAAACACATACAGTCTAAAAGAGATACTTGCATCGGAAAACCTTTTTTTTTTTTTTGGAAATCAAGAAACTTAATTTCACAGGTCTATAAGTGGACTACATTTCTATTTCTTTCAAATAATAGTATCTATACGAGCTGCTAACAGATTAATTCATTTTCATAAAGATGATAACAAGTTCTTGCATGACTATAGCAAATTAAAACAAAGAGATAATTAAAGAAATGTTCTTTTTAGTGTACTCAAAAAGTGAGTACACTACTAAAATCGGCCTGTGTGTCCGGCCGGCCGGCCATTTACACGATAACTTTCGAAAGGAAAGTCAGATTGCGATGAAATTTTCTACACAGCTTAGTCTTGACAATATCTCGGTCGAGTTCGAAGATGAGAAGGATCCGCCAAGAAATGACTGAGTTATCGAAAAAATTGTGATTTTTGACCAGACCATCCCTGAGGGGGGGTACAGGGATTTTTTCAAAAAAAAATTTTTTTCTCAGAATTATTCACAACATATATAAATCGACTCAGTTTTTAACGCTGATTCTGAATCTGATATTAGTTTTGAACCGAATCATAGTTTTGTGTACTCAAAAAGTGAGTACACTATAGAATAGTCAGTGTGTCCGTCCGTCCGGTTGGCTGTTTACATGATAACTTTTGACAGCAGAGTCAGATTGTGATGAAACTTTCTACACAGCTTAGTCTTGACAATACCTCAGTCGAGTTCGAAGATGAGAAGGACCGGTCGATCCGTTCCTGAGTTATTGCAAAAATACTCATTTTTCCCTATAGCTTTCTGTGGAAAAATGGACCCATCGCGACTTTCGTAAAAGACTTTTCCTATCATAGTCAATTAAAACCCCAACTATTATATACCATTCGATAGAGAATTTCAAGAACTACAAAATGATATATAAAACATAAAGAAACAAGAACGTTGACTAACCTATCACAAAGATAATTAAAGAGAACTAGGTTATATTTTGGTCCACGATCTAATTGATCCACAAATAGAGCTTTATCTTCCGGTCACACTGATGATACTTCGAGGTTTTCAGATATGGAGAACTCGAATGTGTACTGCACTTCCATCGAAATACTATTAGTTGCGCAGTGACCAATAGAAATGAAGTTATGGGAAAAACGACTTTCTTAGGGTAAATCAAGGTGCAGAGTTCAAACTTGAGCTGTATTCGGTCCCATGTCCTATTGGTTTGGCAACGCGCAATATAAATCAACATTATAAATGGTAGATTTCACAGTATAATTTTGATATTCAGACAGTCTAGGATGACTGATTTTTATGATTCACTTTTTGAAGTACACATAACTCTCGGGTTTAAATCCGAAGTTTCCGCATTTATTTCCTATGATGTCAGTTATGTTTTGCATAATCGCAAAAAAATCCAATCTTGAAAAATTTCATATACCGTTCAAACTATGGTTCGTCTGCTTAATATTTCTTTTTGTATCTCAATGCATGAATATTTTTAAATTCTTAGAGAAATGTTAGATTTCAATCAAAGCCGCATTTCATTATTAGTGTATGCTCAAGTCGTTTGTTTTCGAATTTTATTATTTATTACAGATAGAGCGATGTAACGATCACCCAATAAGTAATACTCATTAAAAAAAAAAAAGTAAAGATCATTTACAAAATTTTCTAATCGGAACTGAATAGCCGCTACGAAGATACGAGACACTTTTTTTTGGCTTTTTGTATTCGGTGACTAGTGCATCCTAAACGATTAAAGTCCAGTGGGGTATATAAAGTAGATACTGAAGTGAACTATTTCTCTTCCCTCATCTTTTACTCTGTATCTGTGGAGGTGTTATCGAAAATAGTATTGACTTTTTTAAAATTCTTACATTATTAAGTAAACATTCAAGTCGAGTACCGCTATCTCCTGTTTGCCAAACACGTAAATAATCACCACTTGTTGCCAGTAAATCTGGAAAAGCACCTTTCTATAAAAACAAAAAAACAATTAGAATATCTTTATTAAATTTTCTTTACAGTATCAGGTATCCACATGACTTTTGTTGTTGGATAAGGATGATCAAATGTTGAGCGTGCTAAAAATTCTGATGTTTCTTCATCTAGTGAAACGATTTGTACCTAAAAACAAAACAAAAAAATATAAAATTATTAATTTCAAAAAGTTCTTAAGTTTTTATTTTCTACTTTATTATTATATTCTTCAACAAATGATCCTAGAGCAAGACGAAAACGTTTATCAGGTCTAATCGACCAATTCATAGCATAAACCATCCATGGTGCTTCATATTTATAAATTTCTTTTCTTTTAGTTTGTGGATTATTAGCTGAAGTTGAAGACATCTAGAAAAAAAAACACACCTGAATGTTTATCATATAAATATTCTTGTTTTAATAGATTTTGCTGTTTTTTTTTTTTTCTTCTTCTTATGTTTTATTTTAAAAACAAGAAAAAACAAACAAACTGTTATTTTTATAGAAGATGTTTAAATATGGATTTATTCGGCGGTAGCTTCTTCAGCTACAGCTGCTGCATCGACTTTAGCTGCTTTTTTGCCACCTTTTTTACCACCACCACCTTCTTTCTTTTCACTAGCACCTTCTTTACCAGCATCTTGATCACCTGGTGCATCTTCTTTTGTTGATCGTGTATAAATTTCTTGTCTACTATGTTTAACAACAGATCGAATAAGACCACGACGAACAAGTTCACGTATTATTGAACGAGCAAGAGAACCTCGAACTTTAAAACGTTCACAAACAATAGCCGGTGTGATTAATTTATATTGTGGCAAATCTTTCACACATTTGTCATATGTTGGTTTGTCGAATAAGACCTAAAAAATATATATATAGAAGTTTTTCAATTGAAAAAAAAAATACTATGAGATAAAAACGACTAACCATATTGTTAAGTTTATCGCGAACTTTTCCTTTCGACCATTTCTTCTTTTTAGCTTTAGCACCAGATGATCCACCGGATGCTTCTTTTTCTTTCTTTTTTGGTTGAGCTGCTTTTGCCGGCATTTAAAAAAAAGATCTAAAATCAACAAAAATATCGAGATGAACGTATACTATAGAGTTTTTGTTTGTGTTGTAAATATTAATAATGAATACAATTATCTCGATTCGTATTCGCCGTCATCTTGTTTATTTTTTCACATTTATTTCGTTAACCTTCACTTAGAAATAGAAATTTTTTTTTTCTCTTCAATAAAAATTTTATTTTATATTTTTAAAAATTAAAAAAAAAAACTTTAAAGAAATTTTTATATTAAAATAATAGTTTGTTTTTTATAATTCAAAATGACATCTATCAGAAGGTTAAGAATAACCAATAGATTTAATGTGAAGCTTCACTATCATATTACACAGTTGCGGTATCGTTTTCTATTGCACATTGATAGTGTTTGTTTCAGAGTCCAAGACTAAAAATGACTATAAATTTTTGTGACTTATGCATGGCAGTGACTATATGTTCGATAATTACTATTTTATTATATATCGTTTCTTGGATGACCTATGAAGAGAATGATGTAAGAGAAATACAAGTTTTTTGTATTTAAAAAAAAATTAAAGAATCATTATTATTCTTAACAGAAAGAAACGGATGAAGAACACAATTCATCAAATATCCAAGATTTAGATAATGATAAACCAAAATATTGTGGTGAACCAAATGAAACATTTAATTATGATTCTGAAAGACATATTATTACTTCTGAACATCAATCACCAGGTACAATAATATACGAAAAATCTGATTCACCTATAATCGATTTTTGAAAAAAAGGCGCTTCACAAAAATGCTTATAACTTTTGAAGAGAATGTGATAGAGATCTGCGGTTTTCACCGTTGGATAGATCTTTGTACGGGACGTGATACTATAGAATAATCAAGCCTTCTGATCAGTTTTACTATACAAAGTCTTTGAATGCAAAATGTACAAGATTGTCGTTTCCAGAAGGTATAATGGATTTTGGTTTCCTTTAACAACAATCGATAGCCCGGGTCGAGATCAACAATTCTAGACTAGCCCCAGTTCTGTATCTCTTACGGTTCGAAAGTTATGAGCATTCTTCAGAAAGGTATATATTTCTGTTTATACATAGAACGTATCGAAAAATTTGGTAGTATTTTGAGATTTTGATTGTTAAAAGGTGTTTTTTATGCAAAGTAAACATGATATTTGAAATCAGCGTGAAAAAGTACACCGAAAACTCTAGTTTTTATTGTAAACTGTTTCCTANGATCAGATTTACTATACAAAGTCTTTGAATGCAAAATGTAAAAGATGGTCGTTTCCAGAAGGTATAATGAATTTTGGTGTCCTTGAACAACAATCGATAGCCCGAGTCGAGATCAACAATTCTAGACTAGCCCCAGTTCTGTATCTCTTACGGTTCGAAAGTTATGAGCATTCTTCAGAAATGTATATATTTCTGTTTATACATAGAACGTATCGAAAAATTTGGTAGTATTTTGAGGTTTTGATTGTCAAAAGGTGTTTTTTATGCAAAGTAAACATAATATTTGAAATCAGCGTGAAAAAGTACACCGAAAACTCTAGTTTTTATTGTGAAATATTTTCTACGAAAATGTGACCCGTAGGGGACCACAGCGAAACATTTAAGGAATAAAAAGCTAAGGGGGAGTAGGAGTCAAATTCTGATAGGAAATAGTTTACAATAAAAACTAGAGTTTTCGGTGTGCTTTTTCACGCTGATTTCAAATATCATGTTTATTTTGCATCAAAAATACCTTTTGACAATCAAAACCTCAAAATACCACCAAATTTTTGGATAGTTTCTATGTACAAACAGAAATATATACCTTTCTGAAGAATGCTCGTAACTTTCGAACCGTAAGAGATACAGAACTGGGGCTAGTCTAGAATTGTTGATCTCGACCCGGGCTATCGATTGTTGTTCAAGGAAACCAAAATTCATTATACCTTCTGGAAACGACAATCTTGTACATTTTGCATTCAAAGACTTTGTATAGTAAATCTGATCAGAAGGCTTGATTATTCAATAGTATCACGTCCCGTACAGAGATCTATCCAACGGTGAAAACCGTAGGTCTCTATCACATTTTCTTCAAAAGTTATAAGCATTTTTGTGAAGCGCCTTTTTTTCAAAAATCGATAATAGTTTACAAGATGAAGATTTACCTTCACATATTGCTAAAAAACGATTTAGATGTTTTCAATAAACCTGCTGAGGATGCTACAAATGAATATGATTCAGAAGTATTTAATAAACCTGCTGATAATATTCAAGTTGAACATTACGATAATGTACATCAAGATGATTCAGAAGTATTTAATAAACCTGCTGATGATATTACAAATGAACATGAAAATAATGCACATGGATATGATTCAGTTGTGCATCCAGATTCAAAATCTAGTCGTTTACATTTATCAATTCGATATGATAATGAACAAAGTAAATTAATTGTTAAAATTCTTAGTGTTCAAGGTTTAATAGAACCTGAACAAGTATATTCACCTGAAATGTGTCTAAAATTTACATTAATTGGACCGCATAATAATGAAGATGTTACAGAACAACATATAAGAGTTTTAGTAGAAAATGCACCTATTCCATGGAAAGAACCAATGACATTTTGTACAACATTTGAGAATGCTACTAAACATAATTTATACGTTTATGCAACCAATAATACTGATCCAGCAGCATCACGAGATCGAGAGGTATGAAAAATTGCTTCAGAACAAAAATCATCAATTATTAATTTTTATTTTTTAAAATTAAGATGTCAATTTCATTGAATAACCTTGACAGTCAAGGTGAAGAAATCAACGAATGGTAAGAAATCCGTGTCATGCTCCTTTCTTTTCTCACTACTATCAGAATACCGGTAGTAGATTGCTCTCTAGGATAGTAATTGTGGTCCCCGAGTAGATCGAAAGTGATACTATATACTGTCGTTTCACTCATCTTACAATCGTAAATCAACATTTGATAGGCACAGTATTCACGTAACGTTTAGAACATGTTTGGGTCATTTCGAGACGTTTTTGCTGTTTCTCTTGACCTGAGCATTTTCAAAGTTTTTCGGGCGAAAATGGCATCTTTTCGTCGAGAATCCACCGAAAACTTAGGGATCCGAGAGCCGGAATTATTGATTTGAGTTATGAAACGTCAAAAAAAAATTCAGAACGATCGCTTGCAACCATATTTTCTTGACCGGAAGGTTAGAGAATAGCCAACCGTTTAAATATCAAACTATATGCCAGTAGTTTTTGTAGGAAATTGATATTTGATAAATTCTGTTTATTATTTGTTTTTAGGTTTGACTTGCAATATGTTCAGTCATCATATTAATTTATTCATTCATCTAAGATTATTTGTTTTTGATTCGTTTTTTTTTTATTTGTAATTTTTTTAATTATTAAAAATACGATAATTTAATTGTGATCAAAATAAAATATTGATTATCTTCAGATGTAAATAATAGTTTTGAAATATGTCTGACAGTGAAGATTCTCCATTAGCGAAACGACATAAATCAGAAATAACAAGTGATCTTGAAATATCACCAATACTGTTAGATCCATATCAAGAAAAGTCAGTTGATTTTAATTGAAAAGAAAAAGAAAAAATTTTTCGTGTGTTTTTAGTTCAATTCAAGATACAAAAGTATTTCAAAAGAATTATTTAATTGTGTTATTGTTTTTTAATCTATTTCAAATAGATTTTTAATGATCCTATTCATGGTTCAATCGAATTACATTGGTTACTTGTTAAATTAATTGATACACCAGAATTTCAAAGACTTCGACGTCTTAAACAACTTGGAGCATCATATTATGTATTTCCTGGTGCATGTCATCAACGATTTGAACATTCACTTGGGTAACTAAGAAAAAAAACACAAGAAAATCTAATTCATCATGTCATACAAATTGATAAATGTATTTATTTTTTAGAACATGTTATCTTGCTGGGGAATTATTGATGCATCTTCGTCAAAAACAACCGGAATTGAATATAACAGATAAAGATACTTTATGTGTTCAAATGGCTGCTCTTTGTCATGATCTTGGTTAATATTCTATGAATGAATTGTAAATTTATTTGCATGATTTTTTTTTTCTCATAGGTCATGGCCCATTTTCTCATATGTTCGAAGATGTTATTGCAGAAATTCGACCACAATTACGTTGGAAAGTAAGTCATTTTTATTTGTATAATTTAAATTAAACAATTATATTTTAGCATGAATATGCTTCAGTTCAAATGTTTAATTATATGATTGAAAAAAATAATTTAAAGCCATTTTTTGAACAAGTTGGTCTCAATGAGATCGATATTATTTTTGTAAATGAACTTATTTTCAGTGAATTAAATGAACAAGAAAGTAATCAGGTTAGTCTATAATTGAAAATAGAACAAATATCAGGAATATAACTGGTGATCGGAAACGTTTTTAGACAAGATGTTTGTTCACTTTTCGGCTCGCTAGAGAGTATTGCCGATGAATTAGGAGGAGAATTTTATGCTCTTGTCGAATAGGAGCTTAGAAATTTTGTTTCGCGATGAAAGTTTCCTAGATGATTAATCACTTTTGAGCCGAAGATATTGCATTTTTATGATAGTTTTTAATTGAAAAGTCGTGCTCCCCTCAGGACTATTGGAAAAGTTGATATTCGAATTCTGATTTGAAACTTTGCATCGATCCAGGACTTAATGAAAATTAGATCTGTTTGCCTGGAAAGTTTTAAGTTGAAATTCAAAAGTCAGTTTTCATGATGTTCATAGTTTATTAGAATCTACATGATGCACATGGTCCTGATTAAAAAGCCATTAGTCAGTTTGGCGACATTTGTCATATAGATTTCTTGTCTGTGTAAGTACCTTTTCAAATATGCTAAAAATTATTGAACGGACATTTCTCTCCAAAAGAGTTCCTTTCAACTAAAACGATTCTCCATTTTTCAGAAATGAATACTTAGGAAAAACAAAAATTGAGATCGCTTGTCGAAAGACAAAAAACAAGGCTTCAAAGACTATTATTTCATTGGTCTCGAACAAAATTTCTAGATCTATATTTGAAAAGACCATAAAATTCTGATCTTAATTCATGGGAAATATTTCCTTATAGGTCAACAATAAAGAAACATCTTGTGTAATAATTTTCCGATCATTTATTATAAGATAAATCATTGACTAAAAGATTCAAATTTTATCTTCGATAATGATTTGATTTAGTTTTTCGTTTCAAGATTGACTTGACAAGTACTCATTGTAGTGCTTACTATAGAGTTTTTGACTCGAACTGACATTCAATTTATTAGTGGCTTTTCAAAGTCGGTTGATTCAAATTTTTTGGATCTGAACCGGATAGTTGTTTCGAAAGTATAAGATACTTTTTTTTTCCAATTATTTGTATTTGGTAAATGGCATCCATACAAAGCTCTCGCGCAATCATGAGAGTAATGGTATAAGAATCAAGTACTAATTGGCTCTTACTTGCAGAGTAACATCTATCAAATCGGACGTAGGTTCAAGACTTACCTACCCGATGGGTGCTTGTTGCCTCTCTCAAGCTACTATTAGAATTTCTCGGTAAATAAAACAGCTTTTAGACATGTTGATTTTGATAGTAATCTTCTTTTCTCATATGATAGATAAAATTAATCATAGAAAAGTAACACTCTTTATCATGCTTTCAAGTCAGATATGATCGAATGCGATACATATATACCGGCGAAATCAGCTAAAGCAAAACATGATCGTCTTCAATTCGACTTTGATTCTTAATAGGGTTTATTTTTTTGAAGAAGTATTTTTTGCCGTGAATATGTCTAATAATATTGACTCTTTTAACTGATATCTAACTTAATTAGATAAAATATAATGAGCAAATAATTCTTTAATCTTATGATGAACACGTAGAAGAAATTGAGAAATAGACTTCACGTCAGTAACTATATCTATGATGAAATGTCCAACAAGATTAGACTCGGAAAAGTTGTCTCATCAAAATTGGTTCTTCAGAAACAAAAAACAGGTGCAACGCAAGCTTTTCTTCTTTTTTTGTGGCATGTCGCTTACCTTAGCTTTTCTATAATTACTCAGCAGAACAAAGATCTACTCGATTAAGTCTTTTCTTAGGATATCTAGAGCATTCATTACATAAATTTCAGTAAAAAGACATGTTCAAGTTCAGTGATAGTTGCTAACGAATGAAATCATTCACATATAATTTTTGCATTCCGGTTATATTTGACTGAAAAGTATGGTAAAAGGTCACAGTTTGTTATAACGAATATTATGTCTTTTATATTCTTATATTACGTTTAAGAAATTTTTTATTTTGTTAAAGATTTGGCCATACAAAGGTCGAGATATAAGCAAATCATTTCTTTACGAGGTATGAATATTAATTTATTCAAAAAAATAATAATAAATAATTGATTATTGTATTTTTATTTAGATTGTATCTAACAAATTAACTGGTATTGATGTTGATAAATTTGATTATTTTGCACGTGATTCATATTATTTGGGAACGAAAATCTCATTTGAACATATGCGTTTTATTAAATTCTATCGAGTAATTAAAGTTCATAATGGTAGACGTCATTTATGTTTACGTGATAAAGTAATTGATTTTTTCTTTCATTATCTCAATAAATATAATAAATTTTTTATTTTTGTAAGGAAGTTAAAGCTTGTTATGAAATTTATCGAATTCGTGATGATCTTCATCGACGTGCCTATCAACATCCGGTTGTCAAAGGAATTGAATTAATGTAAAAATAAATGCTATTTTATCATTTTACTATCACCGACAGAATTGAAAGCATTAGAAGTTTTTTGAATAATTTTCTAAGATAGAGATCTATGGGTTTTTCAACATGTGATAATCAAGATCTAGGGACATATTTTTATAAGCAAAACTTCTTTTTGGAAAAAATCCGAAGGCTAATTTTTCGAGAGATCTCTGAAAATCGTATAGAAGTCCATTGATTATCTTATGCAGAAGAAAGTTCATAGTGTTCCATACGAAATTGAATGTGTACAAACGTTTCATCTTGAAAAATTTAGAAGTATCAGGCAGTTTCCCAGAAGCCATAGGACTTCTCTTTCTTTATGTATAGCATTATTATAAACACATCAAAGCATAGTCAATAATCTATGTTTTCGTGTGTTTTTTATAGTGCCACATCGAAAGAAANTTTATGTTTACGTGATAAAGTAATTGATTTTTTTCTTTCATTATCTAAATAAATAAATAAAAAAATTTTAATTTTTGTAAGGAAGTTAAAGCTTGTTATGATATTTATCGAATTCGTGATGATCTTCATCGACGTGCTTATCAACATCCAGTTGTCAAAGGAATTGAATTAATGTAAAAATAAATGCTATTTTATCATTTTACTATCACCGACAGAATTGAAAGCATTAGAAGTTTTTTGAATAATTTTCTAAGATAGAGATCTATGGTTTTTTCAACATGTGATAATCAAGACCTAGGGACATATTTTTATAAGCAAAGTTTCTTTTTGGAAAAAATCCGAAGGCTAATTTTTCAAGGGATATCTGAAAATCGTATAGAAGTCCATTGATTATATTATGCAGAAGAAAGTTCATAGTGTTCCATACGAAACTGAATGTGTACAAACGTTTCATCTTGAAAAATTTAGAAGTATCAGGCAGTTTCCAAGAAGCCATAGGACTTCTCTTTCTTTATGTATAGCATTATTATAAACACATCAAAGCATAGTCAATAATCTATGTTTTCGTGTGTTTTTTATAGTGCCACACCTAAAGAAAGAGCAGTCCTTAAGGCTTCAAGAAGACAGCCTGATATTTCTAAACCTTGAAAGATAAAGCATCTATACGGACCTAATTTTATAGGAAACTTTGTGGACAATCTACTCAAGTAAAAAAGAACCAATAGACTTCTATGGCAATTTTCATAAGCCTAACGTGGTCTTCAAATTTTTTCCCACAAAAAATTTTGTTTATGAAAATATGTCCATAAGTATTGATTATCACATGTTAAAAACTACAGGTCTCTACTTTTTCCTATGAAAAGTTATTCAAAAAGTATCTGAGTGCCTTAAATTCTGATACTGATAATAATGTTGTAAAACTTATTTTAATTCATAGGTTTAAAGAAGCATTAATTGCCGCTAATGATTATTTACTCTTTTCCAATGCAGCAGGGTAAAATAAAAAGTTATAATTTGTTTTTTAATTAAATATTTAATTTGAATTTTTAAGACGATGTGATACTCGTCTTGCTCAAACCGTTGATGATATGTATACATTCAGTCAAGTTGATGATCATATAATAACATTAATAAAACATTCACATCATCCAAATATGTCTAAAGCAAAAGAAATCATTAGAAAAATTGAACGTCGAGGTACGAATAACTATTTTAAATTAAATATCTTATCATGAAAAATTTTGTCTAGAAATTTATCGATATCTTGGAAATACACATGTTAAATTTACCACGGATTTAAAACAGGTTAAAAATCAATATAAAGATAAAAATGAATTCGAAAATTGATTGAATTTTAGAAACCAAGCAAGAATACTTGTCAAGATATTATCAAATATTGTCAATTTGATGGAAGTATATTGAATATTACACCAAATGATCTTGTTATACAGGTAAATATTGATTAGAAATAATATTACTATCAGAGATGTCCTAAGGCCATCAGGATTCAGAAGCGACAGTGAGACATCTTTTAGACAAACTTTTGTGATCATCGATGGCATGAGGATGCGGGTGAAGATCTTCTCTTCGTCCAAACTATAATCAAAATTTCATCAATACGAAAACGAATTTTCCTCATGTGTCTGAGAATGACCATATTATTGATTTTAAAAATACCGTGAAAGTACAGTACATCAACAGCAATAAGCTAAGAGTCCAAACTCTTTTCAGAGTATCTATGATGCACATAGTACGACCTCCGAAGGGATTAATCAGTAAGGAGAACTTTCCTTATGACTGATCCTAATGAAGTTTTTTTTTTTTGAACCCACACTGTGTCAGTGTCTATACATTCTCATCCTATTCTAATCCATAGATACATGACCAGAGCCTATACTTATGTTTCGAATATTTTTAGACAGTTGAATTAACGTGTGGTGATCGAGGTGAGGATCCAATTCAAAATATGTGGTTTTATACAAAAATTTGTCCGAACACAGCAACAAAGATATTAAAAGAACAGGTTTGACATAATAAATTCTTTTATGTATGAATATACTTCTTCCGTGAATAGGTTTCTACACTTTTACCACAAACATTTCGTGAACATGATATTCGTCTTTATTGTAAAATTCGTGATCAAACTGATTGTTCAATTGTTCGTTGTGGTTTTAAAGAATATTGCATTGCAAAAGGATATCCAATACCCAAGGTACATTGTGAAAATTAATTAATATTATACAAGTTTCATTTTATATTTGGTGGGTATACATGCATATGATATATCATATTGCATGAAAAATTAGTAATCTCATTTTCATATCGTAATATTGACAAAATGCTTGTATTAACATTGATTATAGATCATGAATTCGATAACTTGTTGTTTGTTTTCTGATTAGAATTATATTGAACACAGTACATATAGAATTTAAGTTAGCAAATCGACTACTCATTTTATTGTTTTTGTTTTTGTTTTTTTTATTTTGTTCTATATTGTTAACATTCGAAATAAACGAAAAGCTGCATGATAATCGAGCTATGTAAACAAGAGTATTTTTCTTGGCTTTGTTTTTTTAAATATATATTTAATTCTATTTTTCTTTACGATTATAGGGTAGTGATCAATGGATATTGGTGTTATCAAACAATGAACAAAGACTTACATCATCATCGAATATTGTTGATGCACAACATTTTAATTTGAAAAAAAATATTACATTATAGAGTTTTTTGTATTACTTTTAAGTGCCGTGATATTATTTTTTTTTTTTTTAATGATTGTATTAACCTCTTGAGGACGGGAGACATCTATATACAGTCGATTTGGACGTTTATACACGTCCCCGCCGTCAAATGGTTAACATCTATTTTAATCTTTACTTTATTAACTCAAATATATATTTTTTTTTTCTATATTTTAAGATTTACCTTATTTAATAATCATGTCAAAAAGTAATAAGAATCAGAAATCGATAACATCATTTTTTAAAAATCCTGCACAATCAACAATTACTGAATCAACAGCGTCTAAACCTAAATCAACACCAACTATCGAAACAAAGGAAATAAAAAAAGAAAAAGAAATCTCAAAATTACCATCACCAGAACCAATACCATCAGCCAAAGTAGTTCTTTCACCACAAAAACCAACAGTTATTGTATGTCCATCTACAACAAATCAAGTACAACCGACTCATGAAACTGAATGGATTAATTTATCTGATCGATTTTTATTAACAAATCGTAATTTTGATGTTCAATATGCTCATCTTTATGCTGAACGTCTTGGAGCAATGCGAAAAATGGTTATGAAAGCAGCTGAAAATCATTGGAGTTTGTTTATATAATACAAAGAAAAACAAACAATTTATATTCATTCGAATATTTTAGATTCAAAAATACCAATTAAAAGAATGAATGATCTTATATTAGATGAAGAATGTATTCTTATTGGAATTTTATTTAAACAAATGATTTTAAAACCAAGTATTATTAAACAATTAGCAACTGAAGTAAGTAAATTATCTTTTTTTTGTCTTTTACTAACAGAAGATAAATTTGTTATTTTATTTTTTCGTAGAATGGTTTCAATTTACAACCACCTCATAAACGTTACGTTGATCGAACTGATCAATTAATTCTTGAAGAAGAAACACAAAGAATTACACTTGATGGAAATATTGATATTAATCAATTTGTTACTGGTAAATAAATTATATATATATACATATATAATGGATTTTATAGAAAAGAAAAAAATAACAGAAGAAATATTTTGTTCAAGCACTAACTAGAACCTATCGGATTCAACGTTTAATTATTAAATTTCGAATTAGATATTATTTATGCTTATGTGGATTTGTCTAACTAACTAGCGTCAGATCAATAAGAGAATACTTCCAACTTTTGAATTACTTTTCATTTGAGACTATAGTTATTCAATCGGTTATGATGAGTAGCGAAGAAATTTCTTCTGGCTTTACAGTCTTTGCTTGTTGAGCTATTAGCATTTTACTCGATTTTTGAATTATGAACATAGAATCATTAAGAACTTTAGTAACCGAATTTCGAATTCAAATTAGGTATTTCTTCAAAAATAAATGAACTATGAATATCCTGACAAGAATTCGTCCTCTTAGCTGATCGCTACGGATAGATTGCACTTTTACAATATGTTTTTAACCTTTATTATTCTAACAGAAAAATTGATTTTTTAATTTCGTCTTGAAACATTACATAGAGACAGGTCTTAACGTGAATGTTTTAGATCTTGTCACTGTTTCTATCCTAAATTACAATAAATGCGAAAACCTCGGATTTAAATCCGAGTGTTATGTGTACTGCGAAAAGTGAAGAGATATATTCACTGTTTTCTATCAACTGAGCCATATTTAGCCTATTTGCTTTTTGCATGCAGTTTTTCTGCATTTTGAGACATTTTTCATGGGATGTTTTGTTAGAAAGCTACGATTTGGTTCAAAACTAATATCAGATTCGGAATCAGCGTTAAAAACTGAGTCGATTTATATATGTTGTGAATAATTCTGAGAAAAAATTTTTTTTTTGAAAAAATCCCTGTACCCCCCCTCAGGGATGGTCTTCTCAATAATGACAATTTTTTCGATAACTCAGCCATTTCTTGACGGATCCTGCTCATCTTCGAACTCGACCGAGACATTGTTAAGACTGAACTGTGTAGAAAATTTCATCGCGATTGGACTCTCCCTTCAAAAGTTATCGTGTTAACGGCCGGACGGACGGCCGGACACACTGACCGATTCTAGAGTGTACTCACTTTTTGAGTACACAAAAACAGTAATAGTGTGTCTCAGCAACAATAAGCTAAGGATACGAAATCTCGTCAGGATATTCATAACTCATTGTGGTCTACAATAATGCACATTGTCTTGACTCAACCTTTTCGGGTATTTCTAATGAGTATAAGACCTATATGTAGACTAAATTTTAGATTGAAATTCGATTACTCAGGTTCTTAGTGGGTTTTATGTTCATAGTTCAAAAATCGAGTAAAACACTTCAATATACAAATGATCAAAAAATCCGTGCATCAATATCGACTAAAAATCACTGATATTAGTCTTGCATGTTTCGTACGACTTATGCTTAAAATTCACAATGAAGTAGTTATTGATATATTTATTTTTAATAGGTATTGTCATAGCAGTACATGGTTATGAAAATGAGAAAGGTGTATTTATTGTTAAAGATTATTGTTTTAAAAATCTTTCAATTCCAAAACAATTATCATCATTAAAAGAGGATAAGTAAGAATAAATTACAGTATGAAAAAAAAAAATTCTTTTAAATATATTTCTTAGATTTATTTTATTTACATCGGGTTTTCTTTTATCTGAAACTTCAATAATATTTAATCAACTTGAATATCTTGTTAATTCATTAACACAAACAACAAATATTCAATCTGAACAAATAAAATTTATTTTAAGTAATATTATTCGATTTGTTGTTGCTGGTAATTTAATTGAAAGTTCAAATCGTTTAAAAGAATCAACAAATCAAGTTAGTCATATTTCTTTTTGAATAATTACGATTAATATATTTTAAAGGCTAAATATTTAACAAGAAAAATGACAGCAAGTAGTGTTGAAGCAATGCATAGTATTGACGAATTATTTGATAAAATTGCTGTATGTTTTTTTTCTTCTTATTGTCGATAGTTTCATTGTTATGATTTAATTTCTTAGGCAATAACTGATATTGATATAATGCCGGGTGTAAATGATCCAAGGTAAATTGTAAGAAAAAAATAAATAATTTTAAAAATAAATTTTTCTTAATTTTAGTTGTCATATGTTACCACAACAACCATTACATCCATGTATGTTTCCATCATCAAGTAAACGAAAAACAACACATTGTCTTACAAATCCATATGATTTTCAAATTGGTGATATTCGGTAATAGAAATTTTTCTTTAGTTATATTATATATAAGATTTATTTTGTTAGTTTTCTTGGAACATCAGGACAAAATTTAGATGATATTGATCTTCAATCAACTATTGATAATCGTGTTCAAATACTTGAAAATTGCCTTAAATGGTGTGCTATTGCACCAACATGTCCTGATACATTAAGTATGATCAAATAATTATTTAATAATAAAATTACTCTTTTCGTATTTTAGGTTGTTATCCATATGTTAAAAATGATCCATTTATAATTACTGATACACCACATGTCTTCTTTGCAGGAAATCAACCTAAATTTGAAACTCGTATCTTTCAAGGTATCATTACTATCGATTTATTTTTATAAAAAAATAACAAAATGGAAAAAAGAAAAGAAGAATATCCTTATATCTTCTCTATAACAAATACTAGATGTAACTCTGAACTGAAAACCAGTCTGACACTGAGTTGTTCAGATTCCTGTACACACTAACTAAACACAAGAGCAAGTGTATGTCAGAACGTAGTCACTATGCTATTGAATGAGTTATCTGAAACAAATAGCCGTTAGTGGCTTATCCAGGTTCACTCCATGTCAGATAGTACCGAGATCCGAGCACAGCATCTTGTGAATACGAGTAGGTCAGTAGCTACTCAGCCATGAAGACTATTTCTAGGAAACAGGTATATCAAAATTTGATAGTTTAGTCAAATCTCAATACTGTTTGAGGTTTTCATTAGAACACTAAGTAGTATCTATAGACGTAAAACTAATGAAATGGAAAGAAAGTCATGCGCGGCTATTTCCAAAAGTTACTTAGAGGTACCCAAAAGTAGTGGCGGAAGTACCTTATTGTCGTATAGAAGGCTTTGGGAAATTTTCTATTTTTATGAAATGATAGAAAAAACAAAACTCTATTTTTCTGTACTATTTCATCTCTATTCATCTGGTACTATAATAATAAAATGTCGATAGAAACTGTTTTTGTTGAAAACTTAACTTACGGATGTGACAAATTATATGGTTACATTTTGTATTTCAATTTTGAATCACTTAATANAACGCGAATTTCACAAGAGTGGGATGTGCGCCTCTCTGTCAGTCGAATATCTGTAACAAATTTATATTAAATATTTCTTTTTCTTTAATCAAATTCTAACACTTTGCACTTTGGAAACTTTGTGACACTCTGTTTAAAAAAACAAAGTGTCATTTTACACTTTGATTGCAAATATAAAGTGTCATTTGACTTTTTGTTTCAGATTTCTATTAGAAACGCTGTCTTCGTTTCATCAGCCAGTAGACTATCTATTTTATTCCTTCGTTTCTCTATATCGCTATTGCAGAACATTTGATATTGTACTGCTTTTTCCGTACCAAGTTGAACCTTTTTTTGATCTTATTTGTTCAAAGATAATTAGTCGCTCTCTTTGAAAGTATTATTCACTCATCAAGCTAACCTTTTGTGCCGATATTGATTACACGCTCCGATGATTTTCGTTCCTTCTCTCTCTGTTCTCTCTCCATTGTTCTAATCTATGCTCATCTATCTTTCTCCTTGTCTCTCGTATATATACGTGTGTTGTATGTGAAGAAGGCACACTCTGGATATGTAAAGTAGCTTAATAAACATTATTGCCGAGGGTGGCGGCTAGCTACTCGGGTGTGGGTGGGTGTGATATGGGTGTGGGGTATGGGTATGGGTGGGTGTGGGCTGGGTGTGAGTCTTGTCTTTTGCTGCAATAACATCCAACCACGCCAAGATTCACACCACCCACTCTACACTCATACCCACATCTACCAACACACACATCCACACCCACATCTCACATCCAGCTCTAGAAATATCTGAAAAACCAATAACATTATTAGTTCTTATCCAGTGAAAACGTTCTGTGCATCCATATTTTCCTTCTGGAAGATGTCGTAGTATTCTGTGTATAAATTTTAGTCAATCGAAAGCGTCGGTGTGTAAGCGTTCCACTGAACGCCGGTGTCAGTGCTATCAGTGTTTCACTTAGCCGAAGTGCTCCAGGGAGTTTCTATGTTTCAGTGAACAGTGCTGTGCTTCGTCGGTGTTTCACTGAACGTCAGTGCCAGTGTAATCACAGTGTCGGTGACACCGATGGCAGTGTTTTAGTGGCCACTGCATCAGTGCCTAGGGATGCAATAAACCCAAACGTTTTGGGTTTGGCACTATTGGGTTTGGATTTCATTTGCGTTCGGGTTTGGTTTTGTAGTCTAGGTTTGGGCCTAGGTTTGGATTTGCTCATCATTGGCCCAAATTCCAAAGGATTTGGTAAGATACGGTGTTACAAACAACAGACTACTCTACTAGGCATGAGGTAAAAGCAGAAAAAGATATTAGGATTCGGTCTCAAACCGTTTGTGTTTGGATTTGGATTCGGTCCCACATGCCAAAATATTTTTCTGATTCTATCCCACCCCTAGTACAGTACAGTGTTGTTAATGACACCATATCTTGCCAAATCCTCTGGAATTTGAGCCAATGATGAGCAAATCCAAACCTATGCTCAAACCTAGACTACAAATCCAAATCTATCTCAAGTTTTGTTGCATCCCTATCAGTGCCGTCGGTGATTAGTAAACTGAAACTGCACAACCCTAGGTGTGGGTGTATTGGGGACGGGGAGGAGGGGTTCATCTCATCATATCCAACACCTCACCCACACGCTCCACACCCACATCTTAAATGAAAACAAAAAGTTTTTCTCCACTGACTGTTATAAATGTTTGATCTACTTTAAAGCCAGGTAGATTCACTATTTGAACTATTTTCTTCAGTTTTTCAGACCCTACAAATACTTTTGTCATTGAATCTGATAAAGCGCAAAATTCTCTACAAAATCATGTGCTTTGAAATAATCACATATATGTGAACTTAGTGCGAGTCTGATCGATCTTTTGACAAAATATATTATCCCCAACAGTAACAGTTAATTTAAACTTTCGGTGAGCCAACGCTTTCATAAACATAGAAACGTCAATCAGATTCGCGTTGAGTTCACATGTGTGATAACTCCAAAGCGCATGATTTTTGTAGAGAATTTTGCACTCTATCAGACTCAATGACAAAAGTAAGTGTAGGACCTGAAAAACTAAAGAAAATAGTTCAAATAGTAAACCTACCTGGTATTGAAATAAATCAAAGATTTATAACAGGTCATGAAGAAAACCTATTATTTTCATTTAAAATATCTCATTCGATGTAGGTTTTTGTGCTCGCTTGAGACGCCTAGTAACTACGAAAAATCTGGCTTATTTCCTGAACATGATATAGGGGGGGGGGGGGGCTTTATAAATTTTGGAATTTGAATTTTTAACTTACTCTAAGATGATGATTTTTTAAAGCAAATTAATATATTGTGTCGGTTACGTTCTGGTCTTTCAAATAATCTTTTCAATAACAGAACTATTACTTGTCATGTCGAACAAAGCACGATAGCACACGAGTGTATTTTTTTTAATCATTTTCCGCTGAGAAAAAATGAAAGCTTCTTTGTGACCTGAAGATTAGAATCTATGGAGTCCTTGTATATGCACTTAGCGACCGCAGATCCTGCCAAGTTATATCAATCATTAAGACTTTCTTAGCTCGTGTCTTTGAACAGAATGAAAAGAAACAATGTTGTTTTAAAACTTTTCCTCACTGCTTTAAGTAGTTTATCGTGAATAATGGCTGATTGCTGTTTTTTTGTGATTCTTTCACTACGCATTGCTTTATTGATTTACGCTACGATACAAGCTCACCATCGAGTCCCTGACATTTATATTATCATCAAATGATTGACTTATGATCGTTAAACTTCGTTTCTTTCTTATTCGAAAAAAATACTATTTCAAAATAGAAACGTGCTATTAATCTGGTGTATTTATCTACCTTTAACTATAATCTCAAGTTGTTTCTTTTCTCTTTTCATAACGACCAAAATACGAGAGAAAGAAACTTATTTTAATCAAGCGCTGCTCATATACAAGATATCAAAAGCCATTTCAATACAGCTGTTTGACCATTCGGATCTCATACAATTGTGTGCATTCCATCGAATTAATTTTTGAGATATGGCATCGCGTACATTGAGCGTTGTTGATTATGTTCTTCTCGTCCTACTTCTTCTATCCTCGGCTGTCATTGGTATTTTATTCGGATGTTTTAAATCGAAGAAAAGTTCAGCTAAAGAGTTTCTACTGGGTATGAATCATATTATCGTTTAATATAGTATTCAAAATGATATTTCTCTATCTCTTTTACAGCTGATGGGGGCATGGGAGTAAGTAAAACTATGAAATTAAATACAATTCTTTCTATTAATCTGCCTAAAGATGTTTCCAACAGCGCTCAGCATTATGGTTTCTTTCCTTTCGGCCATCACTTTATTAGGTACGCCTAGTGAAATCTATCTTTATGGCACTATGTATTGTTATGAAGGTGAATAAAATACAGACTTATATTTAATAATTATTACAGCTTATGTTATCCTAGGCATTGCATTGTTAATCGCTTCTATAGTGACAGCACTCGTATTTATGCCTAAATTTCGTGAAATGGCATTTACAAGCGTCTATGAAGTAACGGGTTTACCGTTTGAATTTATTTTTAAAAAAATATAAGAAAAATATTTACTATAGTATTTAGACAAGCGTTTCGATCGAACTGTACGCTTGTGTGTTTCTTTCAGTTTCTCATTGATCATGGTGAGCATGAATGCATTCACATCTATTTATCTCCATTTTCTTTCTATGCTAAAGTTGATCTACATGGCTATTGTATTGTATGGGCCAGCATTGGCATTGAGTCAAAGTAAAAAGAAAATCAATGAAAAAAAATGATTGAATTTTATTTAGCTACTGGTTTGAACATTTGGGTCGCTGTTGTTTCGATCGGTAGCATTTGTACATTCTATTCTTCTGTGGTAACGACTAAATTTGACTAGAATAAAACATGTCCATCCTCATCTAATCATTTCTCTTTATTCAGGGTGGTATGAAAGCAGTCATTTGGACGGATGTTCTGCAATCAATAGTCATATTGGTTGGTCTACTCTCCGTCATCATTCAAGGTTCAACATATTTTTTTCATTAAGAATTTATCTTTTGCAAGTATCTTTCTAACCTGAGCGTAGGATTGATCACACTCGGCGGTTTCAAACGAATATGGTTCATTGCATCGCAAGGTGGTAGAATTGAGTTTGACAGGTATATTATAAGAAAATTTTACTTGAAACTTATTCTGATCGTATAAATACGGTGGAAGTCACTATAGCCGATGTTCATTGTTATCATATTCGGACCATTCTGCAAATATGTAATACCAGGTATATTTAAAATGTAACAAGCAGAATTGTAAAATTGAACTTTATTCAAAACTTATTCGAACGTCGTAAGCAGTGGTACAATGGAAGGGTGAGGGAGGAGAGGGAGAGAAAGGCAGATTCAGTTCAACCTCCTCGAGGAAAATTTCCTGGGTTGGTGGTAGAGGGAACTCAAATTTGACGGTGGAATTTTTTTTCTGCCATCATAGTCCTCTATCATAGAAAATTATCGGTTATACGTCTGGTTGTACATGATAAAGTATATGAATCGTACTATAGGACAAACTATTTAGCATAATTTTACTAGATTGACGCCTAAAAAAACTTGAGATTTTGTTTGTTCTCAGTGTTAGCTTTGACCCTCGAACTCGCCATACAATATGGTCGTTGCTCATCGGTGGTTCAATCAATTCACTTGCTACGTATGGATTTAATCAAGCACAAATTCAACGTTACATGTCTATTCGTTCTACACGTGCTGCTAAACAAGCTTTATTTATTAACGGAATCGGTTCTGGACTTATTGTATTTTTTTCGGGTTTTATCGGAGTTATCATATATGCATATTATGTCGATTGTGATCCGTATACGAGTAAACAAATTCAAGACATCGATCAAATTCTTCCATATTTTGTGATGGATGTATTAAGTGATAAGAAAGGTTTGCCTGGTGTATTTCTTGCTTGTATTTTTTCCGGTTCACTGTCGACAATTTCATCGGGATTGAATAGTTTATCAGCAGTAATAATCGAAGATGTTTACAAAAGATTGATTGGTCGACAAATGACTGATCAACGGCAAGGTTTTATTTCGAAAATATTGTCTGTCATACTCGGAATTGTTGTCATGTTACTTACCTATGTAGTCAGCTATTTTGATTCAATACTTAATGCTACTCTCTCTCTATTCGGTGTCATAGAGGGTCCGATTATGGGTGTCTTTGTTTTGGGTCTCTTTTTTCCACGAGCAAATCGACGAGGCGCACTTATCGGATTTGTCACAGGTCTAGCCTTCCTATTATGGATCTTTTTGGGTGCTCAAATAACAAAAAAACAGATGAAAAATGTCAGTTTATCATTGTCGATAGCCAATTGTTCTGAAACAATAAGTAATACATCAACGAATTGGACAACAACAACAACAGTAGCGATGCACACATCTTTGAAGTAAGATCATTTGAAGAAGAATTTTGATTACATGACAGAGAAAGCAAAAATTTATCTGAAATCAGTACATCATATTGAAGAACAGAGCGTCAAATTGAATATATTTTTACCTTAGAAAAATCTTTCAGCGTAATCCAAATGGAATTCATATGCGTAAGACAATAGAGCTACTTTAACGATGTTGAAAAGGTTTAAACAATGGTATCAAAATATTTTCAGGAACTAGAAAGTGGTATATCAAGCTTATTCTGAAGCATCATATGTATGCTATAAAACAGTTGAAACTGTCATTGAATGTGTCAAATACCCTTTTAAACTGTCGGAATAGAGAAAGACGGTAATATGCGGGTCAAACATCCATTGAAAGTATTCCGGAAATGTCTGTCTTCGTCTATGAGACAGAGAGAGGGTCAATTTCTTTGGTTTGAGAAGTTAACATTTATTACTGCTCATTTTTCATGAAAGCTCATCACACAATATTCGAAAACCTATTATGCTAAGTAATAAATCTGTCACGGCTCATGGGGCAGAGTGAGACAGAGGAGAAGGGTGCAATACAATTCACTTTTCTTGGTAAATACTTCAAAACTTACAACCAATATGGTAGCATCATTATTAAATTAAACAATTCTCAAGATAAATAAACATTCAATTAAATCAATACTTGATTAGTTAATTTAGAATATAAGTTCTGGTGTCCAAAAATTCAACGAATAAAGACTCTATGGGATAATAGGCAGATGAAGGGGTGGTAATACTGTTCTCAGTATATACATAAGAAAATCATTTACAATTCCGTTTGAAAAGCTGAAATATTATTTATATCGATCAAAGAATCTATTTTTGTTTTTACCTAGACGTGATCCTCTTATTGGCTTGTATTCAGTGAGTTACATGTGGTACACACCGATTGCAGTCTGCACTGTGATACTCGTTGGCAACATTGTTTCCTATTTAACTTATCCACTTCATTCGCATGAGATCGATCCAAAATTGATTATATCAGTAAGAAGTATATGCTGCTGTTTTTTACCTAAACAATGCTGTGAATGGTTTCGATTTGGTATCGATTATGAAACCTATCACACGGAGCAGGTATTTCAAGTTCGATTTTTTCAAATCATCAATAAGTCAAGTTTATAATTGTTATAGAATGAAAATAAGGATATTGACAAAATAACATCGGGTACACATCGCATTGATCAAATGAATCACACTGAAGAGATACTCCATTCAAAATCGAAACCATTAGTACAGTCAAACATGGTGGCACCTGCTCTAATCGTCAATCCATCGTTTATCTCAGTCACAACCGATGGAACTTATGATAAGTCGTCTGCTACGTGAGCATTTGATATCTATTGCGTTTCATATTAAATAAAAATGTATGAATACGATCTACATAATAAAAAACAGAAGTTGATCTAGAGTAACTTGAATCGAATTTCTCATATTGTCAAGAAATAGGTTCTTGTGAATTGGAGAACATTCTTATCTAAATTTTGTTCTTTGTACAAGACTTCCTTGAATTCTATTCAAAAGTGTCAAGCAGATCTCAATGACGCATACATTGTTTTTCGATTGACACTTTCTGAACTGTTCATCTCTTTCATGAAGTCAGATTATCTGAGAAAAGAAATGATATCGAAGAGCAAAAGTATAGTTCCTTTATTGTTGCTTGATGAGTTTCATGCAGAAGGAAATTCGATAGTTTAAATACATATTAGTATGTATGAGTTGCCTAACTTGAGTTCGAATATAAATAAAGCTTCTGGAGCTTGATATCAATTCGAAAATGAATGAAAACAATTGGAACCAGTACTTATGTTAAAACGGCCAACATGGTAAAAGATAAATTTTTATTTCAATTATAATTATTATCCAGACAACAATTTTAGGCTCTTGACTGATATTGAAAAGGTTTTTTTAACAAAATGTTTTCAATAAACCGAAAGGCTGAACTAAAATGTGTATCTGTGCAAAAAGGCTTTTGACCGCATAGCCAACCTTTCATTTCAGTGTCACGACGTGGAACCATTTAGCATCCTCTCCGAAGATGTGTGATTCTTACTCGCAGCTGTCTACATTGTGATATTGAAGCTTCATTTGAGTTCTAGAAAATTTAGCAAAATTAATTGTATAATCCAATGTCAAAATTCTAATAGATTTTCAATTTAAAAATGGATTTATAATCACAGTGAGCATATTTCGACATCAACCATAGCATCAGTCTTCCTTATTGATGTCAAAGTATAACTATTCAATATCCGAGGAATTCTGCAATCTTCCGGAAATCAAAGAGCTTTCCAATAAACCAAAGAAGTTCATCTGCACAGTTGATGGTGGAAGCCAGTATAGAGCGTGGATCACTAGAGAATCCGGGATACAATCGTATACCCAACTGGTGAGTTGCTGTTGGAATTGATATCGGGCATGTCTTCAGGAGCACGCAAAATACAGGCTGTTCCAAAAGTCCCTGAGAAAAGTAAATTTGAATATCTTCAACATTTATCAAGCTTAATCAACTATTTTTTTTTCAAAGTATAGGTACCGGTGTGAAGTTTTTTTTATATGGGCAAGGTTCACGAATACTGTTCACAGTTATTAGTTTCGGCTGATGTACAAAAAGCACTCGTTTTTCGGTTTCCAAAAAGTCGCTAGGTAGTGTTTCTCTTTTAATACTTTAGTTTCTTGCATTTCATGTGACGTTTAGATCGGTCATGTCCTTCGTTCTCATTTCTATGCATTTCTTTTGATATGTCACTACAAAAAAAAGCCGAATAGTGTCCAATCCGGCGACCATGAAGCTCAACAGATCGGTTCACCTCTTCCAGTTCACGAGTCGTCGTTCGGAAACACAAAGTGGTTTCATGAGCTTCGTGAATACCGAACTGGACACCTTTAGACTTTTTTGTGCAGTGACATACCAAAAAAAATGTATAGAAATAATAGCGAAGGATATGGTCGATCTAAATGTCACATGAAATGTAAGAAATTAAAGCATTAAAAGAGAAGCACAGCCTAGCGAATTTTTGGGGTGTGGGCGTAGGTGTGGGGAAATGTGTTAGGTGTGAGTGTGGATGGGTGTGAGTATGGATGTGGGGCGGTGTGTGAGGTGTGGGTGCCATTTCACCCATACTCACCCTCACGCCCATACACCCACACCCACATGAAGTAATCATTAATATGTACAACGTGAAAATGAAAGTGATGGAAAAAACACAGTCAAAGCAATAAATTCACACTATAAACTGAATATAGAATAATTAGACATTCAACATGTTAAAAGAATATAACCGATTTCGTGTACTAATTTCATCTTCGAAAAAAAAAGAATGTTATATAAATAATAATCAACGTTGTTGATCAATGCAATTCTATTAAATTCTTCTGTTACATGTCGAGAATAGTTAAGTCCAAAAATAAACTAAATGATGTAAGATCTATCAAAGAATAATCGAGTCAGGTGAAAGGCATCAATAACCGTCAGTTAGAACAAAATAATTCACACAAGCAATCAGAAAATCGATGCGTTGAAAAAAATCAAAATTAAAGAAAAGCGTTTTTCCAATTAGGTAATGTTTTTTGTCCATCAAAGATTCATTTATTTCAAAGGCAGAACTAGTATATCAAATTGATTATGTTCAGTTAACATCTTAAATGACTAATTAATTATAAAATTATTCTATATTAATTTTACAATTTGAATTAATTAATTAAAGTCACATTGGGCATGTTTAAAGTCTTACATATTAATGATCATTTTGTTTTTAAGTATGACAAAAATTTGTAGGCATAGTAACTGGTTACTGGATGAGCTAGTAATGGGCAATTTACAGACATGGTAAAGAGCACATTTTATTGTATCTTTTCGATCTATGAAGACAGCTCTACAAATGTATTTATTTGTATAAAATATTTATTGTACAAACTGAGACGGAACTTCTGATCTATCCTTTACATAATAATTATTTGATATAGAAGAAATTGGAAATTAATCAACAGTAAACGAGTTATTGAGAAGATGTTGATTGAAGGACTAGCGCGAAACGATTTGCATGATTTTTATTTTAAATATAGTATTTATCTTTTTTTTCTAAACAATTTAACTAGTGGAAACTACGTTTTAATCAATTGAAATAGTTATATGTTTGCCTCAATCAATGTTAGATTAATCTTAAACAAGTTATTTTGAGCAAAAACTAATTATGTTTAACGTATGCTATAACTTCCATATTTGATATTTAACTGGTTTTCTTTTTTTTATCAACGTGGTTTCTATGAAAATTTTCATTTTTATTTTGATAATTACGTTTCGATTGAACAGTTGAATACTCGTAAGTTTTAAAATTAATCTTTTTCATTTGTTGACAATAAATTGATTTTATTCGATAAATCTTCTTAATACAACTTTATTAGATAGACGTAGTAGTACATTGTGAACTAACTGTTTTTTAATGGAAACTACAGACACTGAGGTAAGTAAAAAAATGACAAAATACTTCAATTAAAAAGAAAATTCGAAACATTTATCAGGATACTGAGGAAAACAATGTATAAGTAGGCGTAGGACAGTTCAATATCAGTTCAGATCTTGAGAACTGTTCCAGCAGTTCTTTGATAGAACCTAGAGGAGGTCAGTTACCGTTCCGTTGCCAAGTAACCGGTAAGGAACACCGGTGAAAACGCGCGTGAGCTGTACATCACACTATTGGCTAGTCACACTGGAGAAAGCTGTTTTTCCGCTATTGTAAGGACAAAACATATTGATGTTTGGGTCAAATGAAAGAGAGCTCCAGATAACTCCATGATCGGTCAGAACATCAATATGTTTTGTTCTCACAATAGCCGGTAACTGGTAACGGATTCGTTACTAATTACCCGGTAATGTAACTGGCTGGTAGCAGTAACTTTCCTCCCATACTAGTCACTATACACAGTTCTCAAAAAAGAACTGGTTACTTTAACTAGTTTTTGGAAAATATGCAGTTCATAGAACTGGGAACTGCCTAGGCCTATGTATCAGCAAAAGATAAGTAATAAGAAATATTAAGCAAAACGAAAGAAAGAGACGTCTCGAAAAAACTGATGAATCATGGCCTGTTTGATTTAGGCTTTTGATTCTTCATTATTTTTTTTTGTTCATTAGTAGCATTTTATGACATGACTGTCGAAGCAGCACCTCTATTTCCTTGTTGTTGATTTTCGACATCTCGCTGAAAAAGATCATAGTAGTAAAAATATAGTTAATATTGGTAAAAATCTGTACTTACTTGTATGTCTGCATCATTTTTTGCAAATTCTGCACATTGCTACAGTGTTGAATCTTTGTCCATTTCCTTATTCATTTGCTCTATTTCAATAAATAATAAATAATATTCAATAATTAAAAAAAAGTGATAATTACCAACTTATTTCTTTTGCAGCACCTTTAATCATTACTGACATTATAAATATTTTTTATCAGAATCAGCGAACATTTCAATCACAATCTTCTGACTTTGTAATTGCCGACAGCGTACGTTGAACAGTGACGAAAGAAAATGCAATTATAAGATAAAATATGAATAGAAGTAAAAGAATATATATATATTTCTATTTTTCTTATGCCTGTATAATGTACCATATTCTCACGTTCGCTTCTTGATATTTTTTTCTCTTGTTGCTCTCACTTCAACACAACTTATTCTTGTCTGTTTCTTTTTCTTTTTTTAATGAAAAAATTGTTTGGAGAATGTGTATTTAACAAAATGAGTTATTTGAATTGATATCCAAAGAAATAGACAAAGATATATACATATCAGTCTTGATCAAGAATGTTATCGTGTGTTTTTAGCATTCTTTCTTTTCAATTGGACTTGCGTATAATAAAATCTAATGTTCTTTTTTCTCTTTTTCTATATTATTATCGTTTGATATTCCATTCTGTTTAAAATAAACAGCCGTGTCATGATTTCATAGTTTTATATTTCATAGTTTAAAAATTCTATTCATTCTTGCATTATAAGAGGGATTGAACTATTACTATTAACATATCTATTGAAAACAGTTTGATCTATTTAAGCTCCAAATTTTATTGGTTAGGTGTCGATCGAAAAAAAACAAGAGATTGTTTATTGAATTTTTTACGAAAAATTGTTGTATAAAATCAATTTGTGAATTCCTTGTCTTATTATTTTCTAGTTATCAACAGATATTTATTCAATATTGTTTTGTAAATTAGCATATTTAAGATATTGAATATCTTCAATTTTTACTTGATCAAAATATTTCATGAAATTGTAGACGATATTGATTTGATTCAATTGAATAATTAGTTTCACTTAATTTTAATATAAGAATTTTGAAATAATTTCATCATATTTGTTTTAATATTTACAATCAAAATTTGTTTATACAAAACAAACTGCTATTTAATTTGCATAAAAAAGTCCAATAAATATTTTTAAATAATGATGTCATTTGTTCTAATGCAGAATATCAATCATGATGTGAATAACCGGTTTTAACTAATGTATGTAAACATATTGCGGATGTAGGTGTGGATGTGAGCTTTCTTTTCGATATCAACCACATCCTTTTTCTATTATTAATAAATATGTTCGCATATATTGCTCTATTTTCTACGGATTATGCTCTCTCGATCAGTCAATGTTTTTTATATAGCTATTTGTTGTTTTGAGCGGTATGATTGTTTAAGATAACGAAAACGAAGTAAAAAGTTTTGTATTTCTAGAACAATCTGTAGACTAATAATTGATCGTCGCATAGCCTCAGAGACGAAGTTGAAAACAACTAAGATAGTGCAATTCCAATGCCTAGAATATATCTGTTGGGCATTGAATCGGAAGTGGTATTGGATATGTATGGAAAGTTATCGTCAAACAGGCAGATACTTAAGCCATCAGTGGATATGTGAGCAACGGACAATTCTGGATTTGATTTTTTCACCAAAGAACGAGCTTTTGGGTAAAATAGCAATATTTTACAGAGACTCGCCGAAGAGTTTAGGTGCTGAGAAATCTAAATCTGCAATTACTTTCTTAAAATAGAGTACAAAGTTTCTCACTGAAGTGAACTGTACCTTGAAAACTTTCAGTCAAACTTTATGAAAAACCATTATTTTCTGCTGCACCCGTTATTTTAGTCAAAAAAATCAAGTATTGAATATCGAGAAACGAACTACAAATTTGGATGTTTCAACTGCAAACACCTTCGGTGTAACTTAATAAAAAACCAATATTTTCTCGAAAAGCCTTTTCTTCACGATAGAATTAAATCCAGAGTTTGTCGCAACCACACTATTCAGTAGCTGATAAAGTACGTACCTATGTAAAGATCAATTTCAATCCCTAAACAATGCAATTGCTGACCAATTTCTGCATAATTCTTCTCGATTCCTATGCCAACCAACACCAAGTAATGTGAAATCCAGAAGTAGTGTCAGTGTGTCCGAAAACCATCAATATCTACTCGTGAATGATCCAAATTAACAAAATACCTTTCTACTTGATACAATACTACTGACAAAAAAGATTTTCTTTTTTGAAGAATGAAGATATATTTCATAAAAATCATTGACATTTGATGAAACTTCAAAATACTTCACATGACTCCAAGAGACTTCGAAGAGCTCCATACCTGTCGATTCATATGGAGTCCGCTATTTCTTCCTTATCCGATACCAACATTCTTATCTGGTATATCACGATCTATGATTATCAATGAATTTTAAATAAACAGGGTGTATTTCTAGCAATGCTTTGAGTCTCTATTCTCAGTATCTCCTTCTGATTTTCAAATAAAAAGTCGAACGCTAAGTGATAAAAAGAAACAGTCTTAAACAGAATCGTCGTCGAATAATTTATCTCCCATTTCAACACGAAATTCGTATGCTGTTAATCGTCTTTGCTGTAGTGGTAGTTGTCGCATCGTTGTATCTGCTGTATTCGAATGCTGATTTGATTGAACACTTATGATGTTATGCTGTTGCCTTTGACTGATTGAATTGGATCCTGATAACGATATTAAACATGAATACATTAAAAAAAAAAACAAGCAAAACGAACTAAATTAATAAATAAATTAATAATTTTAATTTCAACTTAATGGATAGAATCTGCTCAGCTTGTGCGTGCTTCACTCTTCATAATTATTTTCACTTCACTTTAAAAACAGGAATTAAATCAGTTGATTTAATGCGGCTCACCTTCTATTAAGATTTTTTTTCCAAAAATGTTCTATCGGAAAGACAGGAGCATTCAGTATGGAGAGATCTCGAAAGGTGCGTCAGACTCAACTTTGTGCAATTCTTTGTTATGCGAGATATTGAAGTGGAAAGAGCAAAATCATGACTCTTATTTTTATCACTGCTCGTCCGAAATATAAATATAAAATGAGCTGACTTTTTTCAGGCATAAGATAATATTAATGATTCTTATTGGTTTTTTAATATTTCTACTTATCTACTGTATACATTAAAATCTAAAATATTGAGACTACCGAACGAACAGTTGATATTTTCATTGCCGATTGTGTAGTCAAATCGGCTAAAACTCAGCAAAAGAATATCGTTGGAAAATAAAAATTATTTACCATCAACTATGTCTACTACGGGCAAAAAGAGTTACCTTCACTCTCGATCATAGCGAATGTAATATATGAGAATAATTTAGCATTTTTCCAACTCAACGCAATCTTAAGACTCTGAAATATTGAAACTGTCATTCTTTCAACAGAACTTGTAGAACATTAGGGCTATTTAGTGACACCAGTGAACTATAAAATGTTCTCATGGGACTCTTAACATACGAAATAATCTTCTCAACAAATAGACCTTCTGATGCAAGCACATAAACATTGAACAAATGTTCGTCTACAGTACAAACGTGGATATTTGATTCTACTATGGCAACAATGTTTCGCTTATATGACAGTCCGTAGCAAACTCCTTGGGGACTTTTCATTTGAATCATCAAAGACTACAGAAAAACATTTCTCAATCGACGTCATCAAATTCAGCTCATCTTTTTATTATCGATATGATTGAACCGGAAAAGAATATTCTTCAAGCTTTACTTCAAACGAAGGAACTGTTTAAAAAGATATTGTTTCTAGAAACATTAGTATTAATTACTAATGATATTTTTGCCATAAATATAGATGGGATGTGGATGTGGACCTTCTATTCTCTCATACCTACACACCCACACCACCACGCTTGTTCGCAAATGAAATCCTGAGCTTACTAGATATATCATCAATCAATGGAGGTGTCGATTCACTTATTGTCGCAGTTTCCATCACTTGCATTATCCAATCTAGTGCTTTGTTTACCTATATTCACATTCAAAAGAGCAATATTGCATGATAAGAATGGATCAATCTTACATCTTTCATATTCCTTAGCCATTTGTTAGAGCATTCATCCATCTGAGAGAATTTCGATTGTAGTTCAGTGATACTATTCTTCATTGATTCCAATCGTTCCTCAGTTTCATTGTGTAAGCATTCTATATTATCTTGCAAATCACTTATGTCAAATTTGATGTGTTTTGATTCATTAGTATTGGTTGATGATGATTCAGATCTACGTATATCAATCAAATACGTCATGAATGCCTAAATCTAAGGATCTTATTCAAATGTTCAATAGCTCTCTTGCCCAATCTTCTCTAAATCATAGAGATTTTTAGCGATATGATGTTCATAGTTATTTTTCAATGACTGATCAATATAGCCGAACAAATGCATTCAACGATGGTGTATACGAAAATGGACTTCAAACGTCATTAATATTCTATTTTCCGACGAAAAGGTTTCCTATATTAAAAAGAATGCTATATCGTTCATCAGGAGTATCTAATAACTTCTTTTACGATTCATCCCATACTAAGTTCAAGTCAACATTTTCTTTAATACACTTGATTCGAAAGAATCAGTCGTGCGAATTGTAGTTTCTACATAACAAAATGTTACATTCAAGTCGTTTTCAACGAGTATTTAAAAATTTTATCAATTTATGTTCTTTTCTTCATGTATAGTTCAATGAATAGTAATTCTGTTGAAAATCATGTGGAAACATGAAAAACTACATTAATGATACTGCTTTAATACTCCGTTCATTCGAAAAAGTTCACAAGACGCATTTAGGTCTATCAGAAATTTCAAAATAAATGGTGCCGTGTTTTATTTTAATTCTATTTAGTGTTCATTGAATGGTAAAGAGCTGACTCTAAATTCAAAAGTATTGTTTTGACATTTTTTACAATCTGTTATATAAATGATTTTTTAGCTGTCGTCTCATATAAAGTTTTGGTATGTTTACTGGAAAGATACAGATAACATGGCTTTATACATGATGTGCAATACAAGAGCTCCTGATATTTCTAATATTTTCCTCATTTTTACGAGTGGTCTGACGAAGTTATATCACAAGATTTTCCGTTCTGATCTTCATAACTTTTTAAATTTTTTCTGAGGACATTAAGTACAGTCTAACGAATGTTCTACATGAAATAGTCCCTTGATGATGCCAACTAACCAAATTATAAGTCTTCTTTATTTCGCGTCAGGACCATACATATTGTACGATTCTGTTTGAGAGTTTTCCTAATGTTTGATTTGAAGATTTATGATACAATAACTGTCAAATGCAGGCCACTTCATTCAAGTATCACTGACAATTCGTTTTCTTAAGAAGTAATTCTTTGTAAAACAATAGTGCACCATAAAGAAAATACATTTTTTTAAATTTTTTCGTTTATGTTATTAACTTCTTATTTTGCATACATGAAACAGAGGTGCATACAAACTCCCCGCAATCAAACAAAACCTAACGAATATATGAATGAAGAATCCTATAATAAGAATTTAGTTGTACCGTCTTCAAAGAAAAGGAAAATATAGGGATGATTGTAGATGAAGAGAAGATCTACACCCACAACAATACCCCCCACTCACACCCTTCTCAAAACTCACGGCATGTTTGTTGTCATTGCATTAGCAAGTACGGTGGCTTGAGCATCGAGTAATTGTCGAATGTAATCGTTCGTTGAATATCGTTCGAATTCTGACCATGCATAATCAATAGTGTCATCAATCGGAATCATTTCTAACAAATACATAATTAGAAAAACATGTAAACGCTTCTTTGAAATATTCATTTATGCGAACTATGGATTGTGAACGTCATAATTTATATGATTACTTACTGAAACATGGCGATTGCTTCTGGTAGAATTTTTTGTTAGCACAACAGTGTCTGTAAAATATTCGCCAACACCATTGACAGAATTGTACAATTGAGATGAGAAATGTGAACGGAGGAAACAAGGCTGGTCGAGCGTGATAAGTACGAATGATATCACAACGGTCATAAGCCCAAATACAACGCGCTTGTGTTTGAATGTCAGTTATTGTGAAACTAAGCGACGTTTTTGTACAAACAATTTTTTAGGGTTAACTTTCTCGTTGCTACATACCTGAACAAGGCAATCAGTAAGTTAACCAATAGTATATTAACGAAAAGCATATGCAAAGCGAACAGGACATTGGTAGCAATATTAGTACTGGCATCAGGTTTGCCTAAAAAAAGAAATAAACGAAAATAGAGATGAATGTTTACTCGGTTTTTCATGGGACATTTGTACCGTTCAACTTTGCAAGTTCACTATCAAAGCTGCCGAGAACAAAATAATAAACTGGGTAGAACACTTCACGCAAAAATGCTCGGCTGCTGAAATCAATCGTGCCATGAGCTATCATGGATCTTGATGTGATCCCATAACCGAAAATAAAAATAACGATGATGATAATGAATAACAGAAGATTGTTTGTCTACAAAGGTACCGATACAGAAGATAATAACACTCATTCAACAGACGTACCATTTTTCGAATCATCACCAAGTTGGGACCAAGATTTGAAGCGATGCCTATGAACAGAACCGAGCGAACAAACCACAATTGCAAGTCGCAAGCCATCACGATTCTATTAGAAATATAATGAAACACTTGAAATGTGAAAAACAATCATTAAATATACCTTGCATATGCAAAACTTTCGGCATCTGTCATTGTAAAACGAAGCACAAGCCCAATATAGAAAAGAAGAAACGCTGGTAGAACGAGACACAAGTTGGATACTCGATTATTCATGTCAAAATAGGCACATATCTTGCTCATCAGTGAAGAATGATCTTGAGAAAAGAACTGATATGCCAAAGATATAGATTTAATATAGTTGTACTGAAATGAGAGATACTGACCTGTCGAACTTCTTCGAAGAACATGGTAGTTACAACAATGATAGTTAATATTTCAGTCCAATGAATAATTGGAGTCTTGTTTGAAGGTGGAGAAAATGCGTAAAGCATATAATAACTGAAGAAGAGAAGGAAGAGGACATAGCCCAACTACAACAGTTCATATAACAATATAATAAAGATCAAAATTACACCATATTTAACTTACGCAAGTATAGCAATATTTGACAATAGGTCGATTATGAAAATGTAAAAAATTTTGGAGCGTCGTTTCATCAACGCCATAATCGTCTGTATAATCGATGCCATGCTTTTTCAATCTAAGTTATTTTTTATTCAATTTTGATTAGTTATATTAAACACTTACCGCCGTTGTGGAGGTGCTGATGTGATTCTCTATCAATAAAAAGTAACATATATATATATATATTGTGCAGATACTTCATAACCTACATCAATTGTTTGTGTTTTCACAGGTTCAGAAAAGTGCTTCTCATAAATCGATATGAAAAGTTGCCAGATTCCCAATGTAAGTATATTGGCAACAAGACGAGTTCGCTCCCTGTCAGGATCAACTTTATCATACCATATATTTGTTAATAGAGCTTGACAAGCATCTTCATGTATGAATTTCTTGTCATCTGCGGCGATGGCCATTTCAAGACATGTGGTACCACCATAGAGATCCAAGCGTCGCATAATCAATTCACATGTTTGGTATTTGTCATACAAGTAAGAACACCGTACAAATTCTATAGCATGAGTTTCGAAATCGACCGCTTTGGAAAACAGTGTCTCTTTTGAAACTTTATCTGGTGCATAGGCTGCTAGCGATTTTAAAATTTTCGATGCAATTAATGCCGAACAAATGCGAGTCTTCATTTGGCTCAGAAAAATTTTGGCCATTTCAAGTCGGTAGGTTAGCACACACCAGAGAAAGAGGTCACGAAAAATGTATTCGGCATCCACCCTCTCTATATTAGTATTTCCTTTTGACTGTAACGGCATCGCTCCAAGTTTTGCTTGATCCTCGTACAGTGAATTCATAAAATCACCTACCAGAATTTTGAAAACAATTGATAAATGTTTTTCCTCTTTGAAATTTAACTTTCTATTGATCTGATCCAGTAAATACAATGGATCTCTCTACATAACAAAAAAACAAGTTTTCTGTAATATGAGCATTCAGTTCAAAACCACAGCTGTCTTACATTTTTGCGTCTGGTCTCCGAGTACAATTCTTTCAAATACTGATGTTTACGAGACCAACTATTGTTAATTGCTGTCGATGAATAACCGGCAGGACCAAACAAAACAGTAATATCGATGTCGAGTTTGACGAAATTGCTGACGAACACAAGCAAATTTTTGCTAAGTGCATCGATCAGAAGCAATCGATTTTGTGCAATCTATAATGAAACAAGTCTATTTTAACAATTCCAAAGAACATAATAAATAGCCTACTTTAGTGCCATCATTCCAGATCCTTCCAGTAGCCACTGACTGGTTTTCAGCAGTATGGGCAATGCTCCAGCGAAGTGCTAGATGTACTTCATCATCGATAGTCGTGTGAGACATTTTAGTTCGTGAAAGATTGTCTCGTGCTAACAACGAAAAGCGATCATAGAGCTGTTTTTTTATGGAACTCACATATATCACTGCTTAGAAAAATCTATTTTGCTTTACAAGAGAAAATCATTCATTCTAAATCGAGTTTTTTATTATTTTCTATCATGTAAAGCAGAAAAATCATGACGAAGCTTGGTTTCTTGTATACATTGAACCAGTTCAGCGGATCCGTCCCTTGAATCTTCTTAGAACTCATTCATTTGATGTACGAGTACAAAATAAAACACAAAAGCTCACTTTTACATACACAATACAGTTTCATAATGAGCTCCATAAAAAGAATGGATTATTTATATCGGCTTACCGTGAATGAAAGCCTGGTAAATTGTTTCCTTCAAGGAGTTCGATGTATTGATATTGAAAACATGAATATTTTCTCGAAAAGCAGCTGTAAAACAGGTTGCAAATTTAAATAAAAATTGCCCAAGAGATTTTTCTTCATCCAAACTCAGTAGTTCGCCCACAGGTAACCTTTTGCCTTTGACTTCATATTCTTCTTGGCGGATATTGCTGTAAAGCTTTCGCACATCACTAGCAAATTCGAGACGATTTTTGCCGAGCGGTAGCAAAGCTTTCCTCAACCTACACATACCAATAGCATATTAATCATCAATCGTTTTTTATCTTCAAACTTACGTGGTTTGAGTCGATGAAGGTAAATTTTCAGCATCATCTTGCAAAAACTCTTCATCAATCATTGCTATGTCCACATCGTCTTCATGATCGATAAGTGTTTCATCTTGATCATTGATCTGCTGGTTTTTAATTTTGGATGATTTATAAAACCCTTCAATGAAAATATTTGTAGGCTTCTTGTCGAAAACTTTGATCATTCTTCAAGAATCATGTTCTTGTAGTATCATCCATCGTTATTTACTCATGACTCTGGACTTTCGAATGAAGTATGTTTTGTAGCTTTTTTAAAGTGGTATTTAGGACCTTTACAGATACTTGCTTAAGAGACGCACTATTTGATATGTGTTTTGTCAGCGTCACCTATCAAAATAGTTGAAGCTTCTCTTCTAATCGTCTAGATGAAGAATTGGCCAATGTGCATAACTAAATATACACTAAACATGTATGCATGTCATAAGAATGCGTATCTTTGTACGATCTTACAAGAAATAGAAACTCGATCAACTACGCCACAAATCGTTTCGTAGTTTTTCAGGCATCCTTTATTAGCTTATTACGTACGGGATTCTCAAATCCCTGCGCCATTTTATATATTCGGCAGGTTAGAATAGATCACAATAGATGTCACAATGTGAATGAGTAGAGCGCTATAACGGAGGCTCATTGACTGTCATACTTGCATCTTTCCCCTTAGTTCCAAGGATACTTTTCGTTTGCCAGAAGATTAAAGCAATGGTGGTACTAAAGTTGAACTGAGAAAATTTTGAAATCCAAATTCTGCTAAAATATATTGATGAGTACAAACGAAATTCGATGCATCAATAAGCTGCAGAGGCTAGGACAAAGTCTAAGACTTCAGTGGGAACTGCAAAACTCGAAAGCATTCGCAACAGGGGCTTGATAAATCCTAGTTACTATACTTCTTCTATAGGCGATGGCATTAGCGATTAAAGCTTAATGCTTCGTTGATGGTTGCTGGATTTTTTCTAATTTTTTACTTCTACAGGTAGTGACGGCACCAGCGACTATCATAGTTTCAACTCTAAGCGATGGCGTGTAGATTCAACCTAAGATTTTGTTCCGCCAGTGATGACCACTGTTTGACTATTTTTCTCGTGTTATGTGGCAGCAGCTAGAAATATACGAAGTCCTAGTCACGATATCTGAAATCATTTTGTTGAAATTTTCAGAAAGATTATCTGATTCTCAAGAATTTTCCTGATGGCGAATCCTTTGAGAAGAAATCGGACAGTAGCATGGCCAAAAAGTGATGTCATGCATTGATAATATTTAAAGTCAAATATCTTTTTCTTTGTTGTATCCATACAAAGAAGAATTTTGAAAAACACTTTTAAAGGTACTAATCACGATCTTCGTTTGAGCGTTTTCACGCTCGTTCAGAAAAACAACAAAATTCGCGTGAAAATGCTCTCCAATGCAAACTTTGTATCAAGAAAACGTCTAAAAATATTTCTCCATAATATTTGAACGTGTTTTATAAATAAAATTGACTGTTTTATGCGTTTTTTTTGTGCCAAAAATTTTGTGGTAAAAATTTTTCTCCGTTTGCCTGATACAAATATTATCTTTTACAGCATTTTCACACAACTTTTAACGTTGTCTGAGCGAGCATAAAAAAGCTTAAGCGAGAACCGTGATTAATGCGCATAAATGCTTCTTTCGAAACACATGTCTGTTTGAGTGGTGGCGACGATGTCGGCGATTTATTTTAAAAAGACTTTTGACTATCAGCGGTGGTTTGACCTATAAGTAAAGCGGCATGCGATTATTATGTTTCGATGCTACCATAGAGTTTTTATTATTTGATTGGGAATAATGATGGATCATGCGGAAGCTTGTGTTTTTAACGTTGTTTAAAAAAAATATCTTGAGCAAATCATTCGGTGGAGTAGAACTTTTTGTGTCAACTTTCAAGACTTTTATACATATTGTTTTCTTAAAGCGTTGAGATATTTTCGTTGTCGAAGAACGAAATTTTGTGTCTTACCAATGTCTTAAATAATTAAGGAGTGTTCTGAAAAACGAACTTCACTCACTTTCGGTTAACTTAAGGTATTTGCAGAATATGTCAGCCAATTGTCCACTTCCCTTCATGATTCAAAAAAAGATTAATATGTGCTGTTTTGCTTTTAATATGTACGCCTTACTTCGACAATAACAACTGGAATTCGTTTCTTCAAATCAGTGAATATCGATGGAACTGCATGAAGAGTACCGCCGACTAGAATAGTAATTAATGGTACTAAATTTAAAAAACACAAATATAATGAAAAGTTTTATGAATTATATGCTAAGAGTAATGCTGACTTCTGCGTCTTGCTCCATGTGATATTTCTCGAGCAAGATTTGAAGCGAATTCGCCAGTATCCAACGAATCACATGTACCATCATCGAAAAAAATATAGTGCGTGTGGTTTGATTCTAGCTTGTAGCGTCCATGTCCCTTATGTGTTGTAGACTGGTTGACAGGACTCCTGAAAGAACATATCGAGAACTGATGTAATGAAAGAAAGTCAAAAGCAAATATTTAAATAGCCAACGATTGGCTCTGTTGGAAGATGTTTTGTAAAAGATGGGTTTGTCAAACCTGTTTTCAAGTTTGTGACAATCATGAATATTGCCCCATTTACCAACAGCAATCGCACTGAAATTTATCTCAGGATTTTTTATCCGACTCTTGTAAACTATTTCACCGATCAATTCTGAAATGGTCTCTTCCTTGTAACCACTTGTTATAATCCATGCATCTAGAATCCGACAATGTTTTTCTATGAGTTTGAATGAGTACTTAGACTTACCCGATGCAACAGCAGCATCTGAAATAGCTTGCAATAATTCTTTCTCCATTTTAATATTTGGTGTCGAGTCGGCATCGCTCATCATTCGCATGATAAGACCAGGTACAGGTATATCCCATACTCCTAACAACACTAAGCAGAGTTGATTGAGTTCTGTCTTGATGTCACATCGTAAATACTAAGACAAAAAAGGAAGCGAAATTATTTTATTTTGTCAGACAATTCTTTAACGTACAGGACGTTTTGCCTGAGGTAGAATTCCATAGCACCTGGTACCTTCTTTTCTAGTGTGCGATTCTAAATCCCATGTTTTGATGAGCGGAGACGCTTCATGTTCAGAGTGATCATAGTTGCAGACACAACATGTGTTGTTTGTTCTGAGTTATCGAGTAACATTTCATTATTAGAACTTTCAAAAGGTCAGATGTTCTTACTCTTTTGGGATGAATGTCGTACATGTTCGTTTCTGAAAATTCAACCGATCTATGGCAACGCTCCACGGCAGCGACTTATTATTAATATTGAAAAAGAGAAAAAATGAGAAAAAAAGAGAAAACTGCAAAGTACATACATCATTAGACATTGAATTAAGATCAGTTGATAGATTCATGGTTCGATATTGACCGTCTTTGTTGTAGAAAATGCAACGTTGTGATTACTACTTTTGATCAGCTTAGCAGAAGAAAAAGAAATGCATGCAAACTATTCTTTAGAATGAAAAAAAAAAGTTATTCAAAGCTATCGACTCTTTGATAGAGTAAACATGTGCAAGATGAATGCCAATGGAAATGGAAAGAATAAGCATTTCTCATATTCCTTTCTGTTCTTTTCAAAGAAGTGCTATGCAAGTACCGACAAAATTCAATGCAAACGGAGAGCAGGAGAATTTTCATTTGATGTGCTACTGCCTAGTGAAGTGCGTATTTTTCTTTTAACGCGTAAGAGTTATTTCTCTCGTTATTACTTTTTCTTTATAATATTTAAGGAAACGTGTATGCTTCTCACTCGCCTTATTTTTTTTTCTTTTTTGCCACGTTTATAATGAGACTTTTTTTCTTCTTTATTTCTTACTTGAAGCAAGTCACTGAAGTGAAATGCGTATTTTCTAATTGTAGTCGATGAGACACTGAGGAAAGAAATATGTTAGGACAGACAATGATTCAAAGAAAAATGGACAAATTTAGCTTCGATGTATTATTTAATACATCTCATATGCATGAATTTAGTAACATGCTTTTGTTTTAGATGGCAGAAAATCACTCAAATACATTGTACGAGAGAGATTCAAACAAATCATCAAGAAAGACGCCTAATTATTTCAAACTTCTTCAAGAAATCGACAATATATTAAAATTATTATTAACTGACTCGAATGGTTCTCGTAATGCAGCAAGAGATACCTCGGATGTTCATAAGATAGAAGGAATCTTAGATTATGTAAATCAAAATTTGAAAGGTATTATTGACAGAATGACTCGTCAGAGAGGCGCGATATTTATTATCACGGTATTCAACACAGTTATTCGCATCTGTACTATAGATGAATCTGGTTTCATAATATCGCGAATATCTTTTCAAGCAATGATTCATAAATTATTCGCTTACCTAGAGGATATTATTAATAAAAAGCCAGATAATTATCAAGAGTATGCCAACGACATGTTAGATTCAATTTTTATGAACCTTGCTGAAGATGACCTCGTTAAAATATGCCTCGAACGACTTCTTTCAAATCAGACGACTTCAACCATAGGTAATGTTCTTTATAATTCTTAATATTGAGCTGTCTACATTCAATCAATAACTGTACCAAACAAGAACTTAGACTATATAATAGAAAACGAAGGAAAAATAGATAATGTATAGTGAATATAGTGCATGATGGTAATATTTTGAATCATTTAGATGTTATCACAACTAATGAACAATGCTTAAACGAAGAGAATATTGATTTTAGTAAACTTGTCCAAAAATACATGGAATGTGCTCATTGTTTTGTTTTCATGGCAGTCATACGATCGGCTTATGAATTTGGAAGAAAATACTACTCTGTTATTAGTTCTCTGGTGAAGTTTATTGATAAATATTTGATCGATGTAAACAACTACAGTTCTTTGATACTACTAGAAGGAATAACTAAGATTTTATATATTATATGGAATCTGTCTGACAAAATTGTTCTTGTTCCTTTGTTGGTTGATGTTAGTTGTGCTGAAAAATCGATCCGATGGATTGTCACAGACCGATTCTCATGTCATATCAACAAACTGGGTAACCCAATATTTTCTATTATTCACAATTTGTCGAGAGACAAGACAGGTTTACATCAGTTACGAAAGGAAAATGCATTCGAAGTTTTGATGAAATGCAAGCAGCTAGTTGATGATACAAACGATGAGGAACTCAAATTATCATTTGGTATGGCATTGATTGCAGTAACTACAAGTGATGAGCAACCAGAAGAAAACAAAGAATTTATTATTTGGGTCAGCAAAACTTTGTACCAATTGTGTAAGAATACTGCTCACGATGATAATTTAAGATATAATGGATGTCATTTGTCGGAATTGCTGGAATTATTGCATCGTGCTTTCTCGAACACGTACGTAATAAAAAATATTTTAGGCGACGAACCGAATAATGAAACGAAACCGATCGAGTTCTTCACACAATATCTCTTATCTATATATGGAGCATTACTGGATAGGGAAGCGGATGACCTTGAAAAACGAGCTGCAAAATATTTACTTAAAATTTTGTTACAAATTTCCAATTATCCAGATTATCAGAAAGAATTAACTGAAATCAATCAGTTTTGCATAATTATTGAAAGTCTTGCCAAGCGTCCGAAACAAGATGATGCCAAACGAATCTGGTGTAACCTTCAGCGAGAAATATCATCGAACCAATTGAAAAAAGAAAAATCATCAATGATCTACATCAGTTATGATAGGACCGATGAGAAATTTTGTGAAAACTTTGTGAACGAATTGCGCAAGAAAATAACAATACCTATTTGGGTCGATTATGAACATGTGGAATCTTGGGACGATATATGGGAATGCGTAGTTCCAGTGATTCAATCAGCAACAGTAATTATCCCTATAGTATCAACAGCCTATGGTGAAAACAGTGGCAAATTTCAAGAATTATCTTACGCAAGTTCTACCAATAATTTACAAGATGAAAACAAAAACCTAATTGCAGTTCAAGCTGAGCCTAATTTCAGTTTCAATCGAATGTGGATGGAAACTCTGATAGGCGAAGAAAATTCGGTTCCCTATGACAATAATATTGACAATGTGGTTTCTAAAGTTTGTGCGCGAATTTTCGTCTCGAAGAAGTCATCAACCAAATGCTATCCTCGAATATTCGTCTCAAAGAAGTCATCAACCAAATACCGTTCTGGGATGGCTAAACGATCGTGAGTTGGTGCGGTCATGCAAAAAAAACTTTTTTCTTGACAGCAAATACGTCGTAGTCTTAATTTTCTTATCATTGGTTTACAATATAATGTGGAAGTGTGAGAATTATCCTAATCATTCTTTTTTGTGCGAATAAAATAGCTTAACATATTTTCTCTCTATATATATTCTTCCTGTTGCATCGCATCATTATGAAATTCTTTTCAAAAAAATAATAGATGTCTTGATCTCATACTGAAATACTTTCACCAAATTTACTCCTCGTGCTCAACATTCTTGAGAATAAACAAAGACAAAATGTCATCCATGGTATGTACTAATCAACCTAGTACATCTTAGATAACCAGAGAGATGACTAGACTAAATCTAGGCTTTATGTTGACGTAACTATAGCTTTTCTATTCTTAAGACCCATAATCTTGTAAGACAAGCTTTCCAGTTAGTCTCATAAATGATAACAAACGCCATTAAACATAGTTATGTAGATCAAAACGGTATTGATTATCTCATAGCCTACTTTTTACATCGAATACATGCTAAATCTGTTTTGTTTTAAAAGCTTTTCAAGACGAACAAGCTTCATAATTATTATTTCCAAACAATCGATCCTTAGCATCTTGTGTTCTCTTTCTTGTTGATTATCTATCGAGTATTCGAGTTTTTCAATGTTCAGTTTCGATTACATATTCTTTACATTAATAGAAAAGAAATCGAAAAGACAACACAGCAAGTTGCATCACTGACTAGTTATATTGACATGTTTTCAACGATATCTCTCAAATATGTCATGTTTATGTTGACTTAGAAGCATTATGGTCGCATGATTTCTTTAGGCTGTCGAGTGAGCGTCTTTTTGTTTTTATGCTTCTGCTTACTACACAAGCAGGCTTACCAAATTCAAGATTAAGAAATCAGGAATTTTTTGTCAAAAATCAGTAGTTTACCAGGAGATTTTTCTTTCTAAATCAGGAAAAAAATCAGGAAACTTTTACTTGATGTCTGAGAGCTGTCTACATAGTTTTACACAAAAAAAAATTCAATTTTTTGCTTACATAAGCAATTTTCCCTTTTGTATATCAAGCTTATAGTGAAAAATTTCCTTTCATCTGAATTAAAATGAAAAAAAAAGGTGATAATCCGATATATTTTATATTAAACCCCTTCTTTAACAGAAGACTTTTCCATATTAGAAGACTCATGGAGGATTTGATATGCAGGACGTCATAGAAGATGTACTTAATTTTAAGTAACAGTTAAAAATTGTTACATCAATTGTCAATATTTTTCAGTTAAAACAGTCTATTTTTCGGAGATTTTTTATCAAACAATAGCTTGAAATCGTGGAAAAACTCTGAATAGCCCCGAAAAAGTCTGTAAAATCAGGGAGCTTTGTCGAAATATTTTGTATTGAAACCTATGGAAAATGTGTATCATAATAGAAAGATGCCTTACGGGAGTGTGTACGCTACAGCATATTAGAAGATCTCGAGTTTTTTAAGCGAAGAGGTTTAATCAAGTGGGAACAACTCATTCGCGGGCATTCGAATGGATGAGAATGAATGGAATGGATGAGAATGGGAGGGAATGAATGAGAACAGACGGGAATGAAGGAGAATGGATCGAAATAATCAGAGAAACTCAGAAGTAGTTTCATGTAGTACAAAATTAGCTATGTTTATTATTGAAGTGTTAAGAGCATGTAACTTACTAAATATATCGAAACATTTTGTATGCATAATAAATCTTTTTAACTTATTAAATAGCATTACTTACTCTAGAAATATTCGAACATGTGTGATATTCTACAAGTATCATCATAAGTATTTACCCATATAATAATGAGATATTATGCTTTTTTCGTTACATTATAATGTGTACAGGCAAATAGTAAAAAAGATTTACTATGAACACGCTGAAAGAAAAAAATGTCGAAGGCAAAAACGTCGAACAAAAAAAATCGAAATAAAAAAACGTCGATCATGTATCATATCGAAACTTCTAAGATGTCATTATTGACCAATATTGATTTTCTTTCATATCATATTTCTTGTGTTTTCTATCGTATTTCCTTTTATCGAATGATTCATTCTTTTAATACTCATTTGTTATTATCAACAAGTAACGTTCGTCGGTTCGACTCACTTGACCCTCGACTGTATAAGGTAGAAGTATATTCCGCATGTGTTGTATGCAAAGAATTCATCTACCAGCTTTATCGCAATAACTAACTCAAATTTCTATTCCTTTAACCACATTTACCACGATTCTAAAGAAAATATAAAATGAAATTTCAATATCCCACGGCCATGCCCACCTTTCCCCATGATCAGATGAAAACTCCAATCAGGATGTATCTTAACGCCTGACTATACTGTGAAAAAAATACACTTCTTAAACCATAAACAACGAACTCATATTTTCTCCAATTACAAATTCAAGATGTCTCAATGATTAGAAAGCCCTACACAAAGCATCACCAATTAGAAACTGAGCTAAAAACAAATATCGCTCACAGAAACCCAGTTATAAAACAGCTGATTAAGAGAGAATATATCACATACGTCCGGTTAACTGAATTGTCGTTCTGAAAAATCGAATTGGTGCAAAGCCCAATATGAAAAACACGAGCATGCAACACTAAGCCAAAGTTTCTTCTATACAATTTCATTTTTCACTCTCACTAAAATAGACAAAAATTTATTGTATTTCATATGACTCTTTCCGCACTAGAGGAAATATCGATGCTTTATCAAAAAATCTTTTCTTGACCCTTAAAACACAATTCAAATTTTTGAGAAACCGACTTCAGATTCGGACTCCCCGACCCCGATTTTCTTTCGTAAATCTTTATAAAATATCGTTATTTTCTCAAAAACCCTTCCCTTAACTCAAAAAAACTCACTTCAAAATTTTTTAATTCTGACTTCAGGTTCGGATTCTCCGACCCCTATTTACTTTCGTCAACCTTAATGGAAAATTTTCTAAAGTGGAAGTTTTTATGATCCTGATGTTTTTTTGATCCCCATGCAAACACATACACACACACACAAACTATTTTTTTTCATATGGTCCTCCCTACAGTCGAGGAAATACGAAAAAAATTTGAAATAGTTTATCATTGACGAGTTTAATTATTAACAATCATTGTTTCTTAGTACAGCATATTCTTATTTCAATATACTAAAAGGTAAATGGAAAAGTTTATCTGATGCACTGTATCTGTATGGTTTGATTTTAACAGCATTTTTCGAACGATTATCTAAATACTAAATACCTGGCCATATTACCATGTAAAATCACTTACACATGATAAAAATGTAATTGATTAGATATGAAGAAATGAGAGTTACTTGAATTAGCTGAAAGTGATCAGAAATGTTAGGGTGAGTTCTTCTCTCTCTTATATTAATTTCTATAGTATATACAATTATTTAGAACATTGCTGAATTTAAAGACTTATTCTCATAGTATTAAATGCAATCTGTTGTGAAATAGTCATCAATATGACATAAAATATTTTGACTTCGGTCAGTAGAACATAGACAATCTAAGGATAAAATGCATTCTTATCACACAATTTCGACAATTTAAGAAAGCCAGAAATATATTTGAGAATCAAGGCATGGGTGGGAATGGATGAGAATGGATAGAATGGATCCGAATGCCCGAATAGTTTTTTCCCCTTGGGTTTAATAGTTATTTCACAATCATTTATTAGAGTGCACAATGTTGAAAAATGAAATTAACTCATTAATGAATATGAATCAAGATATCAAGCAACAAGTATGATAAGAGCCTTTTACTAAACAATTCGTCGTACTTTTAAAAAATGACTTAGTTATTTGATCAACATAATTGTTTCAATAGATAAGGTTTACTTAGGAAATAATCATAAAACTATGTGCTAGTGTGATATGTTTCCATTTTAAATTTCAGTTCAGCTTATAGAAAATCATGTTTCATTGTATGTCGGTGGTTGCTCAATAATATTTCACGTCACTAAAAGCTGTTTCACGAAATTCACTTGAAGCAGAAATGAGAAAAGCGCACTTAAACTACAGCAGCTTTTGTAAGTTAGGTGTACGTACAATGTCTAGCAAGTCTATATGAGATCATATCTAATTCACTGGTTTCTGTTTTACTCAACCCAGAAACAAAACTATAAATCAGGAAAAAGTAGAAGAAAATCATAAAAATCAGCTTCTGAAATCAGGAGATTTGGCAACCCTGGTCTCGTCCTGCATTTCCCTATTTTCTCGTGCAATTCTTATGCCAATGCAGGAGCAGGACGATCTTTTTTACATGCAGGGCCTGCAGGGCCATTTATTGGTCCTGCAGTACGGAATTAAAAACAAATAGCACAGAAATAAATCAGCTACCTAAAGAATTTCAGATTCATAGAGATTTCTATAATATTTAGTTTTTGACTGTAGAGCGATGAACAGTTATAACATGAAAAACCTAATACAATCAACACTTCTTAGACGTAGTTTCTGCTTTTGTCATATATGTATTGTTCTCAATAGTAGTAGCAACTTTCTCAATTATAGCGGAATCTATCGCATGATTTTCTTTATTTTTTTCTTATTGGTGACCATTGGTCACAAAAGAACAAGAGATTTAAGTAACAACACTAAAACAAAGAAGCATTTATATTCCAAATATTTCATCTAACAATTCTACTATGTTGAACGGAAAGTTCGCGGTCACTTGCAAAAAAGATCTAATCGGATAAGATGATCTATCCAGCATTGAGAAAGCAAATATACCAAATTGTAGAAAATTTCAAGGCGCATCGAATGGTATATAATAAGTCTATTCTCTNTCTAATTAATGTTGTAATATTTATGTAGAGTGTTATCTCATTTTTCTACTAAAAAGTCGTTTTTTGCCTACGTTTCTTCAAATTGTTTCACGGTTGCCATAAAAGCCGTAAAGGCCTGCCCATTATGACAAACATGCGATTGGCAAACATAAGCGCCATAAAATGCTGCCCAATCTGGTATGTACTTCTGGAATATTTCACCTTCTTTATGATTGTTCCGAAATAGGAGATAGATATTTGATAATATACGACATAATATGAGAATAATAGAGATACGTTATAATTGGATAAGCTCTTGTACATCGTCAACTTATTTATCATTCATCAATCACCTTGACCTGTTATCAATGTTAGAAATTCTCTTGAGAAAGAATTTTAGTGATAAGCGAATAGGATCATCTTCGTTTTCGATAAAGAGTATATGTGCACCAATCTCTAGTCTGGTATTCTGGTCCGAATCGCTGGCACAAAAGGTGGTCAAATTTGGTTTCATAAACGGGACATGAATGTAACATGCATCATTTCTACAACGTACAAACTCTTCACCACCGGTCACCTTACAGAGATCTAAAATAAAAGATCGACAATAAATGCACATATCACATCAAGTTTAGTGGATGTCGAGCAATTATGGTTTGCCTACTTCCATATCATATTGCTTTTTGAACCATATAAATGAATAAATTCGTACAAATCTATTCTAAATATAATAGATTTAACAGCAGCAGAACAGTGACCCATAATTAATATTTATTTATGTTTCTTTTGTCGACGTATTTCACTATATCGATAGCGTTATCAAGACAAATTTTTCTGGCATAAAGTTGGCAATATGTAGTTATATAGTAGAGAAAAAAGAAAAAAATGGCATCACTACATAACAATATGCATAGATACTAGAGGTATTCTGATGTTTTCTATTAATGGAATTCACACGAATGTTCTTGAATATGATGGCATGCTTTTGTTTTTCTATATCTTCTATATAACTACATATTATAGACTTTATGTCAGAAAACTTTGTCGTGATAATGCTATCGATGTAGCGAGATATGCCGACAAAATGAATATACATAAATAAGAATTATGGATAGTCTTTTTGCTGCTGTTAAATTTATTATATTTCTTTGGAAATTGTAATTCATCAATGAATTTAATTCAACTCTCAAGTTGAACATTACTGGAATTTCAAAAAGGTGATACGAAACCAATTCTAAGCTCAATCAAACTTTTTCCATGAGGTTCCGTTAAGTGGGAAAAATAAAACTCACATAGGTCGATCGATACTGTTGCCATGTCACTAAATGGGAGAGGGGCTAGAAACTCATGTTTATGAACTCTCCAACGTAAAATCAGCGGATTTCATGTAAATTTATACAATTATAAATCCAAAACAGTAAGAAAAATTTCCTTTTATGCTGGAAAATGAATTATTTTCCTATTTCAAATCCTTACGTGGCTTCTCAGCTTGTTCAATGAATAATAGACTCACAACGTCCACAATACTTTGGTAGTTGTTTTCCACCAACCAAACAAGGTGATCCAGCATAAACCGACGATCACACCAATTTTCTGTTTCACATCTAATAGTGAAACTATTTTCCACCGAGATTAATAGAAACTGCGTTGTACTATTGTCGCGATTTATTTTTCTTGAAAACCAGAATACAACTTTCCAGTGCGGATAAGTTTCAACCGAATTTTTTATAGAGCGTACCAAAAGTAAACGCTCTGGATATTGAACCAAAATCTGAATTTCGCAATAATCTTCTCGATTTGTGGCCTGCAGAGAATCAACAGATCTATTGAATTCAGATAAATTAAAGTTGTTGAGTGATGATTCCATAGTAAAATTCGATGGCATACATTTGAGAGTGAGTACGGTAGTAGGAAGCAGCAGAGTGACAGAAAATAAGTAAAACATACTTTCGTTCAAAGTTTGTGATGGAGTAGTAAATGATTTTGATCCGGGTAAGGGAAACTGCTAGCTTCGTATTTTTTCCTTTAATAAAAAGAAAGAATATTGCACGGTGAAGTAATAATGACAAAAAAAAATTAGTATTTACTCTCTAAAAGCATCAATCATGCTTGACAACTGAGAGCACTGGAGAAAAATGCGGAACTAAGCTAGTCACATATGGCATGAATTGTATTCTGTGAAACATTCCTAGTTGAGCCTTGAAAACTCTTTGGGCAGTGCGGCTCTGAAACAGTACAAAACTGGATGAAGAATGTTTAAAGTGAATTGTATTGCATAGGGTAAACCAAAAACTAAAAGAAAGAGTTGGAGTGGGGTGTGGATGTGGGTGTGAATGTGGGTGTGTGGGTGTGTGGGTGTGTGGGTGTGTGGGTGTGTGGGTGTGTGGGTGTGTGGGTGTGTGGGTGTGTGGGTGTGTGGGTGTGTGGGTGTGTGGGTGTGTGGGTGTGTGGGTGTGGGTGTGTGGGGGTGTGGGTATAGGTGTGTGGGTATAGGTGTGTGGGAGTGAGGTATGATTGTGTGTGTGGGGTGTAGGTGTGGGTGTGGGGTGCGGGTCCGGGTAAGTATGGGAGGGTGTGGGTTTCATTGCTTCCTTCATCGACACCTACATCACACCCACACCCACACCCAAAAGAAGATGCTTTTTGAATGGTACCTTATTGTAACGATACTGTGAGATTTTAATACGCTTGGAAAGAAAAGATCTCAAAAAGATCTTTTTTCGAGGACTTCCGGATTTGTGAGGTGTTTGTGGATCTTCTATTTTTGCGGAACGGTCGTATACAACCGTGTTTGCCTTAAATAGTTAGGTGCCACAGCGCAAATATGGTCGTTTCTGGTCGCTATAGAGCTCGATTTGGGTATCTTTTCTAACAAAATCCAGTTGCAGATTGGTTTGCTGATCGTTTTTTTCTGCCGTCCGAAATTATTATATAAATGAAAAAATATTTTGCAGCTGTAAAACATGTTTTTCTCCTTGAAAGTAAATTTTATGAGTGTGGATGTGGGATTATGAATGTGAGAATGAGCTCCTTCTTGACCCACACATTTTTATATGACTAATGAATTTCAATTGATTGAGTCGATCATCTTAAATGGATTTTTATGAATCGAGGGTGTGGGTGTGGGCTATGGTGTTGGCATCTGTGGACCGACCACCTAAACCTACACCACACCCACACCCACGCCCATAACCTTTCTCAAAATTAGCTCGAAAACGCAGTGAGACGCGTTTGAAATTTAATTGAACGGATGTTGATGCGTCAGAAAATAAAACAGAGTTGGATGCATTCTGTAAACGCAGTTAAACGCATTTAAATTGCTAGATCCATTCAGACGATGTTTTAAATCAAGCACATCTGTTGATAGATTGCGTTTGGACGCGCCTTAAATATGAAATGCATTCATTCGCATTCGGAACGAGAGGCATATAATGCCTAAATGCATGCTAGTTTGTGTCGAATCTGACTGTGGTTGACGTTGATTCACGTTTACAAAAGTTTAAAATATGAAGCAAAGCTAAGTTAAATCACTTTTTTTAAAAATCTTGATTGTATTTCCCAAATTATTCCGCCATGTCTAATATTGGACCAGCTACATTCAACATCAGAGATGGTGGCATCAAATCTATCCTACAGCATTTGAAGCCACTATAAGGTGTTTGGTTGAAATTTTTGGCATGTTGACCAAATGTGCCTCTTTTCCGCAAAGATTATGCCCATAGTACAACTGCTAGATAGCAGTACATGTCAGTCTTGAAAATCTCACTGCTCAAATCGACAAGTTTTGATGTTCACACTTAATTGTCGATGCATAGTGACAACTCTGTAGATCCTTAGAGATGAATTTATAGAAGGTGAATTCCTGAACACCATGAATGAACGAGAGATCCAGAATTATTTCCCGTGTCACATTGTCAAAATGCAAGATATTGAGATATTCATATGAGCTGTTCTAGCTGAACATGGTAAATGCTCGCTTCTGAATCACATGTTTGTATGTACTAGCCTAGACGGTCGCACGTTTGATATACGTAGTTTTGAAAAGAAAACTTGTGTTACTATGCAAACATAGGGAGGTCTTAGTCACTGATGTGATTCCAACGGTGTCTTAGTTCAACTCCGCGCGAAAATAATCATTTTTTAATTTAATTATTTTAAACACGGCTAGATACGTTGGGGTACATCTTATGAACGAGTTCAGCCGTGCTCCGCAAACACGTCTAGGTGCATCAGATGTTTCATTCTAGCTGTGTTCAGTGCGTTTTATGTATCATGTTAGAAACGCAGCAGACATGTGTTAGAAACGTGTTTAAGGTCGACAAAATATTTACATGGAGGTGCAAATTCGCATTGAGAGGCAATGCAAAATCTGTTAAAGCCGTGCAATCGAGCGCGCCTTGGAAAGATCTGCACAACAATTCGGTTCTGCATTCGACAATCAATTGCTCTTCGTGGGTATAACGAGAGTCAGAACAGTTTTAGCATTCCTTAGATTACAAAGCATTCTGATTGTGTTTCACAATGAGAAAATAAAAAAAAATGGTGGCTTTGTGTCAAAGCACGAGAAGCGTCACATCACTCTCGATTCACCAAAACTTGTTAACCAAGAAAGAATCATTCGTCCAGAGAGCGAATAACGTTGCCTGTGTTCTGTGACGAAGAAGGTGTAGATGATGAAATGAGTAAGGATGGCAATTGAATGTATTGATTGTTATAGTACAATAACCAATTTCCAGATTCGTCTTGTTTGATTTGTCCATGTTTAACCAGCAGTTGAACAATATCTTGTCGCTGAAATTGATTCTGTCGAATCAATTGGCTATGTTCCGATGTGAAGTACAATTGACGACCATCGATAGCATTTTCCAAAATTAGCAATCGATTGATATCATCCTGTTTCATATTGTCCTGTTCGAAGATGAAATCGATATAGCGACGAATGAGATCATTCTTCTGTTTTGATGATAAGTTCACAGTTTTCAGATCTGTCGATGATGCCAAATACGAAGTAGCTGAAGTTATGCCAGGCACTTTCAGAGAATAGGCACGACCCATGAAAACGAAAGTGTTTCGATTGATGACGCCACCACCTGAAAGTAGTAGGTCGATAATGTAGTTTCGATCAAAACGATGATCCAATAATTTGCAATACCAACGAGTCGGTAGGACGAGACGATAGGTAGGTTCGTAGAGAAACTCCAGTTCGACGCACTCATTTTGTTGATCGACATAAATCTGCTGAATGTGAAAGGAGAGAACTTGACGTTGATCAGCACGTACTGACGATTTGGGTTTTTCGTTCAATCGAATATCTGGTTCAGCGTAACGATAGGCATAAGTACCAGTATCGATATCATATCGAACATGTCCATTTTGAAAGAGATATGTGGCCACCGTGCGCGTGTCATTGGTCAGTGGCATATGCTCGTACGGGATGCGCAGTAATTGCGTGTTTTCACCATCGAACAATGTTACATGAGTCTCACGGGATTGCAAATCGACTCGAGTGCCGCGCACGATTGATATCAGCCATGCCAATTCATTACTGTCCGACGCGATGGTTTGAGTGTGAAATAACAGGTGGCCCGATGATCCATCGACATAGCCGCATTTGAGTAGAATTCGAGCGACATCCGATACGCAGATAAATTCGTTTTCGTCCATTGTCTTACTATTCCCCATCTTTGCTTTCATGTAAGCATCAACGTCATCAGAATTGATAAAGATCTGTTGAGTTTCATCGTTCTCACCGCCGACCATAATAACGATATCGTTCTGTTCGGTGATAGAAATTAATTGTCGTCGAATCAATTGATCGAGCCATTGTATAAGACGAGTAACGTGATTTTCGTTGAGTATGACATGATCTGCCGACTTCCAAGATGATTCGTTCCTGTTTTGTTTGAGACGACCCTTTTCTGCAGATGGTTGCAGAAATTTCTGCTTGGAATTCTTGAATTTTAACATTTGATTAATAATAAAGACTTATTGTTGATTGTCAATTTCGTCTGGATCGAATATAAAATTGAATAAGTGATATTAACAAGGCTCAATCTTTAATTAGAGGTCTTAACAGAGTACTGTAGTGTTATTTTCGTCAAATTCGATTTGTTATTGTTGTTTTGGAGATTCAGATGAAGCGGCGGTGAGTGCAATACGAACCCGACCACAATTTTCATAAACTGTGTGTAAAGCGAAGTGGTACTTTTAAGAGGCAATATACGTTCGTCTCATTTTCTATTTCTTTTTTTTTGTGTTCTTCTTCTTCTTTTATTTCATCGTCGTCGCTGTGCTGATGACGTGAATGAAGCGGAATAGAAAAAGAAAATTTTTTTACCTACATAGCTGCCTTCGCCTGTTTGCGTTTGCTCTTAATGATTGAAAAATTGCTTCTTTTTGTTCTGTTTATTAGTGCTTATTTACTCGTTCGCCCGGACGAGGACCTTTTTGGGTATGGATTGATTTTTCCTTGCTTAAAACAACTAATAGTTGTTTTGGACACGGTTCGATAACTTATATTCGTGCCCAAAAAATCTATCACTTGATATGTATAGAGTTTGCTTCTTTCTCACGAATGGTGAGTCACGTTCAGTATAGTGGACGTGGGTGTGCCACGTCTGTGTGATAAAGTCACCCACACCCACACGCTCAATTTACATATTGTGTATTCGTATAATTAGGATGAAGAAACTACGATAGTTCCACGTTTTAGCCCCAAAGAGACTGCACTAACACGTTTTCTTCTTCTACTTTAGTGGAAAAATGCACACATGTAGGGTGTGGGTGTGGATGTGTGTTAAAAATATCACCAAACCATGACAACGGTTGTTTCTGTCCATGGCGAGACTTCATCAGATGATGACTTCATATTATATCTATTAGATAGTAATTCTTAGAAAAGTAGATAAAATTTGATTTATTGTTCGATATAATAATTAATTTAAGGGTGTTTCCATGGAATGTCGCCAGTCGATCCTGTGACTACGTCCAAACTCAGTGAAACTCTTCGGATTTGTAGAGTTTTTTGCGCTGAGCATTTTGGTCATAAAAACTTTACACTTGGTCACCATTTTCACAGAGATACGGTTCAAACACTACTGATGCATTTTATGTATTTTTCAATAAATTCAAATCACATTTTTATCGAAAAATCGGTGAAAGTTCATAATTATCCATTCAAATTTCAAAACCAATTACATATTTGGATTCATCTTGAAAAACTACACCAGAAGCCTTAGGAACCTAAAAAATGTTCACCCATTTTTATATTGCCCCCTGATTTGCAATATAGAGGAACAGTGTACGAAGAAGTCGATAAGAAAGTTGGAATTAGCGAAACTGGTCTGCTTTTCATTTCGATAAAGCAGAAGTTGCTCTACAACATGCGCTAATTAGTTTTCTCCACACCTTTCATCTTGGAATGAACTACTGTCAAAACTATTTTAGGTGAGAATTTTTTATGGAATTCTAGTGAATATATCGGCAAAATCTAACCGGATAGCTTGTTAACCATTTCAAAACTCGTTGAGATTTGAAGAAACGTGTTGATCTGATCATTTTGGTACTAAATTATCCAATGTTCGAATCTATTTTCAGAAAAGACAAGTCAAATAATATCAGTGTAAATTATCTCCTTTTAATTATTNAAAAACAAAAATGCACATGGATAAAAATATGATTCAACATTAGGGTTATATTTTACACAAAATTAGTTGTTGTCAGAATTTCATTATCATAACACTAGATAAATACATATGAAATAGCATAGAAAAATAGAGCTCTATTTTCTCTATCATCCTATAGAAAAAGAAAATTTACTCAAACCTTTTATAAGAAAATAAGATACCTCCGCCACTACTTTTGGGTACCCCTAAGTAGTTTTCATAAAAGAAACGTTTCAAGGGCTTTCAATAATTCTATAGACAAAGTATTGCAGCATATCATTTTATAATAATAATTTAGAAAAAAGGAAAAGAAAAAAAACAAACTATTGATCATCATCATCTTCGTTGTGCTTGTACTCGTTTCAGACATTAACACTATGGTAAGAACTTTGTGCACGTACGCTGAGTACGTACTCTGTGTGCGTACTTTTTCCTCTAATGTAAGATATAACACATGACGTACGCAAACAGAACGAAAAAAAAACAGCGACATATAAAAAAGCAGCAACATGCACTATATCCGACAAAACAACAAAAAAAAACTTCTAATAAAGTTCTGATAAATACAACATCAAGTAAGTTACATTTACAAAATTCTCGTGTCGCCAGATGATATTTTTCGATTTTTAACAACGAAAAAATGTTCTTGTAGAGATACTTTTCGTTACTTGCAATATAACACATTTTACCTTCTTCGATTGACGAAGAGATCATATACTATACAATGAATTTGTTTGTTTGGATGTTTCAATACAAGTATTAAATCGTGTGGATACATATATATGTAAGAGTTCAGAGAAGTTATCAGGACAAGTGCTTTGTATCCATTTCCTTGATGTTCCATGTTGTAAAAAGACACTACGAAATGAAAGCCAGGATGAGATGAAACATCTTTTATAAAACAGTGTCCTAACAACTTAGTCAATTAGAGAACGGCGTTATCTAGGTGTCATTCAATCAGATCGTTGTAATATTCGGTTCGTGCCTAATTAGATCCGTTGGTCTAAGAATTTAACCAAAAAAAAAACGTTTCCGTCATGTACCTATTTGTTAATCCAATAGAAGTTTCTCATTAAATCTTGATTAGTCTACAGCAACGCGACAGCAAGAAATTCTTTATGACGGCTTGTATTGGAAAAATGAGGATGAAGAGAGAAACCGTTGTCTTTCAATCAACTACCTTCAAACGGAAAGACCTAAAAAAGTTACGTTGTAAAAGTCGTTCTTCTGAAAAACTCCTTCATTGTTCAACGAATCTTACTTCAATCCTTCCATGTATGACCATTTTCCCCTAACCCAGGTCAAAAAGTCAGACGTAAGACCTTGTATGATCCGACGAAATCGTACAAAAAGTCGTCGTCTCCGAAATCTTGAACTGAATCTTAGTATAAGATGCTTGCAAAATCTTACGATTTTCTATAATCTTATTGTGATATCTTACAAGACAGTAAGATGTTTCATCAGTCGTATAGTACGATCTGACGCAAGATTTCAGAGACGATGATTTTTCGTACGAGTTTTCGTCTGATCTTGAAAGATCATACAAGATCAGATTCAGAATAATGGTAGCTAACGTATTGATAGGATTGTACGAATAATCATGTTGGATATCATGTTCTTCATGATTTGATGTACTGAATTACAAAAAATATCTCATGAGTCCATCAAGGAAGAATGAAATCGTTCGTAATGTGCTCTCTTACTATTTAAAGCGTTGTTATAGTTTATTAACTCATTTATGATTTCTGTGATCTATAAGTTTTAGCTTCGTTAGATCACTGTGAGAATATTTAGTCTTGATTATTCTTGTTATTTGTTATTTGAAATCATTATACTGACACTTTTGCTACTGGATAATTAATTTAAATAATCGTGAAAGAATTCTTTTGGTTCTATTTTAGTAACTTAGAGCACTTTACCTTTCGCCATCTTTCATGAAGATCACCTAAGAAAGGATCGAAGCTAGTCGTAACATTCTTTTCCTTGATACTCACCTTCACCTTTAAACAACACATTGTGATAATTCTATTTTTCAATATCACCATCTATTTTGATAGGCTAAGAAGATCCTTTCGAATTACAATCGAGATAAGCCCTCGTACGACATTCAGAAAGAGAAAGGTCCGTTGGATCACACTATTTCTCTAACTATATCTATTCTTCCTGGATTCATTCGAAGTATTGATATGTAACTACAATGTAGTAAAGGTGATATCTGGGTAATTTAACTGGTACACAAAACCAATCGGTTATTGGGGGCTGAAGGTTCGAGTTCAATCCTATGTAAATAATCTTTTTAGTCTAACTTTTCTTGTTAATCTAAGCATGTCCTATGCAAACTTTCAATTCCCTCAAATCTACAGCATATCGTCTGTCGACAAGTGAAGCGCTTAGCAGCCACTTTTCATAGATATCTTTATAACGAGATGTCTCAGATGTGACAGTCACTTTCTCAATTAGTCAGTTAGTACCTAATTAAGATCTCATTAATTAGAGTTATTGACTAAACAATTACTTAAAGACTAGTTTTTGGTTAATCATTCATCTCATAATTAAGAATCAGTTGATAATAAAGTACCCTCACAGACGATGACTAATACGTCTAATATGTTCATAAACACTTCTAGAAGCAAACATAGAGTATGCAAGATTGTTAGTATAAGATCAAAGAGCACACACACCAATAACTTTTAGTATAACGTATGAATTAATTTTTCATTGCAGTTTTCAGGAACTGAGTAAAACAATGTTTAAGAAACGTACACAAAATGGGTAAATTAAAAAACTTCTCTGTAATTAGGAAAAGCAGCTGTATTTTGTTTCATATTTTAATCCTACAGGGTTTGTGCTAACAGCTTTTCTTGTTGTTTTCAGTTTACAGTCAGTTTGGATACGAATTATTCTTTGCAATCATGGCGCAATATGATATGCCTATTGGACAATCCTTTGAGCTTCCTTGTGGATTGAAACTATCGAATAGGATTATCAAAGCTGCTATGGAAGAATCACTTGGCACCGTTGATAATCAACCTAACGAATATATTTATCGTCTTTACGAACGTTGGGCAAAAGGCTCATTTGGTCTTTTGCTGACAGGCAACGTCCAAGTCGATGAACGTTATCCTGGTCTTATGACAGATTTAATGGTACCTAGTAAAGAAAAGATCGATANAACGGTTACGGTCATTGTTTACGATGAGCGTAACACGCTGTAAAGCATCGTATATGATTGTCGTAAATGGTCACTGTAAACGACTGCCGTTTGCGATATCTTACGATGTTATCCGAGCATCGTTTACTGTCGCCGTATTTTTACGGTTGTTGTAAAGGACGAACGTTTACTGTCATTGTTTACAATTAACGTAATACGCCGTAAAACGCCGTATATGATTGTCGTACACGGTCACTGTAAACTGCTGTCGTTTTTCGTCGTAAATGATTGGTGTACGACCGTTTACGGCCGGGCATGAACGACCTGGGTATAAATAAATACATTGTAATGTATCTGATTGTAAATATGTTTGTTCAGATAATGTCGAAAAATTCTAATTTATTAAATTGATATAAATTTGAAAATAGATTTGTAAGATGATGTTCTTCACATAATATAAATATACAACCATGTATAGCAAGTAAATAAAAATCTAATGGTGCATTTATTTGATATACATCTTTAATATTTGGATTACTTAAAACAGTCATTATACCTGTATAATAATTACGAGATATATTTTCATCTAAAATGGTATTCATATAAATGATAAGCTTATGAACAATGTGATAATAAAAAATTCACTTTTTTGTGAACAATTAAGTATAATACGTTCATAATTAGCAGATCGTTGTGTTTGATTAGAATTCAATTCAATTGATGTACAATAATTAACATAGAAAATTCTTGGTACTTTTATTTTTATTTGTAATAATTTATAATCAACTAAACATCATGCTTTAAATATATCGAGTTGATCAGTTAATTCACATATGATATTATTTGTTATGAACATGTTTGTAAATGTTCAGCTGCACGACAAATATATGTATCGATTTTTTTATTCGTTGACTTTCTTTTTTTGTTTTGATAATATTTGAAGATTATTAGATGTTATTGATGGTTGATGATATTGTTCACGTTCAATATTCCATTTTCGTTTTTGATAATTGAGTCATTTCATATGTTCATTTGTTGTTTGTCCAAACACTGGTAGTGAACCAAGAACAATTCTTCATTGACGTATGATTAATTCATCATTTAATTCATCACGTTTAGGTCTTACTGTTTTTGTTGTTTTTTCTATTGTTATTGAAGATTTTGTTTTATCAGTTTCAATATTTTCAACATCATTTACTAATTGCTGTTCATTATTATCAATAGGTATTTGCTTGTTTATCAAATTGAATTCAATGCATCAGTTATAAGTTTTTGTGTATGTAAACTATTTTTTTCAATTTAATGTTTATGTTATCAATCAGAATATGATACATGTTTTGAAGGATTACGAATATTTTGTAATACAACTGGAATAGTGATGATTTTTTTATATACAACTAGTAAAACGATCGATATAATAATTCCAATCAAGAATTTCACGTATGTCAAGATTATCAACAGTTGAAAGATGTAACCATTTACGTAAATAATGATGACGTACAGAGTATTCAGATTGATATATAGCTAACGATATAGCACATTCAGTAACAGGTGCATCACGTAGAAAAATAGCAATAACAAAACGACAACAAAGACCTTTATCTTTAATAACATCTTCACCAAGAAATTCAGTGAGTCTAAAAGAAAACAAATGATTCAGATTTATATTAGCGAGAGTACTCGATTAATATCTATGAGCGAACAAGTCGAAGCGATATTTCACATTAGACCGCAGACATCACGTCGCGTGAGATAGATTGCGCTGTTCTTTTGAATTTATTATCATTAAAATGCATTTTGTACCGCTGGCAAATTATTTAAAACCGTTTCATGGGTAAAAGGTTCAATGTAACGGCCATAACTTAAAAAAGATTATGATGAGATAGAATCATTAAGTTTTCTTCTAGCTTCAACAGACCCTACGTAATGACCGAAGTCTCATTTCAAATGCGAGATACCACCGGCAGTGACTTATTCGTTAGTGCTTATCACGAGATTTAGCCTACCTGCATAATATAAAAAGATATTGACTTAGTTCCAAAAAAACTTCGAATCAATCTAATCATTAATATGCACATAAATCAGTCAAAATACTATATGATCTTTTCAGTTTGCCCTCTATACTTATCTAAGATACAATGATTAATCATCAATCCATCATTTCATCTCGAAAAAAATTAATTTTTTTCCATATAACTTTACCTTTTAGCTGTCGAAATTGATGTTGATTTTTTTTTCACCATAATCAGATGACATTCTTGACATAGTTCGTCGTTGGATAGTAATTCAAATGATTCTTTAGCTGATATATCTTTAGCATGTAAATATAACATATCAAGCGAATAATCACAGCAATAATTGCAACATGATTATAGCATTCTTCGAGTGCTGTTCCTTTAAGAAATGCTTCGAAAACATTTGCTGGAAATATTTTTATTAACTGGGGTTCGATTCGTCCAATAATTCCTTTAAACCATATATTTTTGAAGAATTCTTTATTTTATCCTATATTTAACCCCCTTTTCCTATTTTTCCTATATTTTATTGAAGAAAGACAAAGAAATATTCGAAACCTGCGAATTCTATTGCACAAAGTATTCTCTTTTTCAACAGGAGAAATATTTTGAAAATCTAGTCAAATCTTTTTGACGATCGCACGTATTATAATAACATCTTTCTCAAATAGACCACGTTTCTTTTCGTCCAGTGAGGAGATTAAATGAAAAACTCTTTAAGCCAGCCCCCCCCTCCTTAGAAGGGGTGTGGGTGTGGTTGTGAGGAAATTAGTGGGTGTGGTTGTGAGGATCTGAGTAGGTGTGGGTGTGAGTATATGGAGTATGAGTGTGAATCTTCTCCTTACTCATACCCACACTCACCCCACACACCGCACACCCAACCTGCACCCACATTTACATCCACACCCAAACTCACACCCTTCCTTTTGGGGGTATGATGATTTCGCTACACTTGTGTTAAGTCACGAACTTTCTTTGCGTTACTATTTATTTAAATATTGGATAAGGTTTCAAAACTATTTAGATACAGCTCCTGAAGCAGACACTTACAGACAAACGTTGACAGCTTATTTCGTTGATAAATCTCCGTTTCAAACGTATTACAATAGTATGAGCTTTAGGGACAATAGTCGCTTCTCTAAAAGACTTGCTGAACGTACAAAACATATATACCTGGATGTGATATTCTTTATTGATGTTCATAGAGAACAATATGGATTTTACAAAAAAATCAAGCGTAACTCTAGAATACGTTGTCTTGAAATATTTCTGTGTGAAACCATCGCAAATAAATAAATATGTACGTGAATAATGAGAAAGATTTAAAATCTGATTTTTATGGGTATAAGGATCTCCTTTCCTTTTTTAAAATATGTATCTTTGCAATGTGCGTATGAATTCATGTTCTTGTCAAATGTTAACCTTCATGGAACAATAAACTGGATGATAAAAAAAATTTGATTATTCTTCTCTTCTAAGTATTTTTTTACAAGTGCAGAACAACACCAAGAAAAAGAAAAGCGTATCATATTTCATGCGTAAATTTGAGTGTTTTTTGTTTTTTTTTTAACAGTTACGAATAAAACAAAGAACGATAGTGAAGACGTTAGACGTCTCATTTTTTTTCCTTTTCTGTTTTATTATATTTTCTACGCAAAAACACTTGTTACCAGAGTGAAAATAGTGTGTTGTCATGCAGCTTTTGACGTTATACTGTAAAAGCGGAGTGTGTCCAAAGTTACAAAGAAAAGACGAAGAAGAACGTGAAAGTACGCAGCAGAACGGGGCAAAAATCCTTGTATTCAATGGCTTTTTATAGAAATTGTGCATAGGAATCTTACCAGCTTTATGACGAAAATAGTTCAAGACCATAAAGAGAGAACTAGGAGACACACACAGATACTGTTTTATTTTTAGGAAAGTCAAAAATACACCCAAATAACATAGAAGTAAGAGTATGCAATTTATTTTCTTGACTTGAAATCAACAGCTACAAGAAAAAATACTCTTACAGATAAAAAGACAAGGTTGAATAAGTAAATAAATAACAAGAATAATTAGAAATTGAAGAAAAGAAGTGGACGTCTTGTACAGAGCAGTTCTATATGTTTTGACCGTTTAAACCACACAAAGTTGCCACGAGTGGACGGCACCTTCTGGTTCAACAGATATTTTTAAGTAAGAGTATTCGTTACCGAGTGTACTGTGAATTTTATAGCGTATTAGTTTTTCGATCCCCTTATGAACTGATATAAATTTGCTGTTTTATTTTCAAGAACATGAAACCGAACTAAAACTTTGCACATACACGAGAATAAACAGTTTGGTGCTTCAAATGATAATTATTTTGATAATTTATCATATTTTCAGGAAATGTTTATCAAATAAATGACGCCAACAAATTTATGATGAAAAAAACAATATTTTCCGACATTAACACTATGGTACGAACTTTGTGTACGTACTCGGTGTGCGTACTTTTTCCTCTAATGTAAGATATAACACATGACCTACGCAAACAGAACAAAAAAAACAGCGACATATAAAAAAAGCAGCAACATGCATTATATCCGACAAAACAACAAAAAAACCTTCTAATAAAGTTCTGATAAATAAAATATCAAGTAAGTTACATTTACAAAATTTTCGTGTTGCCAGATGATAATTTTCCATTTTTATCAACGAAAAAATGTTCTTGTAGAGATATTTTTCGTTACTTGCAATATAACACATTCTACCTTCTTCGATTGATGAAGAGATCATATACTATACAATGAATTTGTTTGTTTGGATGTTTCAATACAGGTATTAAATCGTGTGGATACATATATATGTAAGAGTTCAGAGAAGCTATCAGGACAAGTACTTTGTATCCATTCCCTCGATGTTCCGCGTTGTAAAAAGACACTACGAAATGAAAACCAGGATGACATGAAACATCTAATATAAAACACTGTCCTGATAATTTAATCAATTAGAGAACGGCGTTATCTAGGTGTCATTCAATCAGATCGTTGTAATATTCGATTCGTGTCTAATTAGATCCGTTGTTCTAAGAATTTAACCAAAAAAACACGTTTCCGTCATTGACCTATTTGTTAATCCAATAGAAGTTTCTCATTAAATCTTGATTAGTCTACAGCAACGCGACAGCAAGAAATTCTTTATGACGGATTATATTGGAAAAATGAGGATGAAGAGGGAAACCGTTGTCATTTAATCAACTACCTTCAAACTGAAAGACCTAAAAAGGTTACGTTGTAAAAGTCGTTCTTCTGATAAACTTCTTCATTGTTCAACGAATCTTACTTCAATCCATCCATGTATGACCATTTTCTCCTAACCCTCGCCTCCAAAATCACAGAATCATCATTCTAATACATGCACTTTTTGGCCGCATATGGGAATTCTCAAATTCATGGATGTTAGTAATAATTTAATCTTATGATTCTTTTTTTTTAATTATTGAGATTATTTGTCATTTGATAATCTTCGTAGCTGAAGTGACATCAGGATACCCGTAGCTAACATATTGCTAGGATTGTACGAATAATCGTGTTGGATATCATGTTCTTCATGATTTGATGCACTGAATTATAAAAATATCTCATGAGTTCATCGAGCAAGGACGAAATCGTTCCTAATGTGCTCTTTTACTATTTAAAGAATTGTTATAGTTTATTAACTCATTTATGATTTCTGTGGTCTACAAGTTTTATCTTCGTTAGATCACTGTGAGAATATTTAGTCTTGATTATTTTTGTTATTTGTTATTTGAAATCATTATGCTGACACTTTTGCTACTAGATAATCAAGTTAAATAATCGTGAAAGAATTCTTCTGGTTCTATTTTAGTAACTTAGAGCATTTTACCTTTCGCCATCTTTCATGAAGATCTCCTAAGAAAGAATCGAAGCTAGTCGTAACATTCTTGTCCTTGATACTAACCTTTACCTTCAAACAACACATCGTGATAATTCTACTTTTCAATATCACCATTTATTTTTCTAGACTAAGAAGATCCTTTCGAATTGCAATCGAGATAAGCTCTCGTACGACATTCAGAAAGAGAAAGGTCCGTTGGATCACACTATTTCTCTAACTATATTTAGCCTTCCTGTATTCATTCGAAGTATTGATATGTAACTACAATGTAGTAAAGGTGATGTCTGTGTAATATAACTGGTAAACAAAACCAATCGGTTATTGGGAGCTGAAGGTTCGAGTTCAATTCTACGTAAATAATCCTTTTAGTCTAACTTTTCTTGTTAATCTAAGCATATCCTATGCAAACTTTCAATTCACTCAAATCTACAGCATATCGTCTGTAGACAATTGAAGCGCTTAGCAGCCACTTTTCATAGACATCTTTATAACGAGATGTCACAAATGTGACATTCACTTTCTTAATTAGTCAGTTAGTACCTAATTAAGATCTCATTAATTAGATTTATTGGCTAAAAAATTGCTTAAAGACTAGTTTTTGGTTAATCATTCATCACAATAATTAAGAATCAGTTGATAATAAAGTACCCTCACAGACGATGACTAATACGTCTAATATGTTCCTAAACACTTCAAGAACTTTTAGTATAACGTATGAATTTATTTTTGATTGAAGTTTTGAAGAACTGAGTAAAGCAATGTTTAAGAAACTTGCACCAAATGGATAGATTTTAAAAAAATCCTCTATAACTAGGAAGAGCAGCTGCATTTTGTTGCATATTTTAATCCTACGGCGCTCGTGCTAACAGCATTTCTTGTTGTTTTCAGTTTATAGTCAGTTTGGATACGAATTATTCTTTGCAATCATGTCGCAATATGATATGCCTATTGGACAACCCATTGAGCTTCTTTGCGGATTGAAACTATCGAATAGGATTATCAAAGCTGCTATGGAAGAATCACTTGGCACCGTTGATAATCAACCTAACGAATATATTTATCGCCTTTACGAACGTTGGGCAAAAGGCTCATTTGGTCTTTTGCTGACAGGCAACGTCCAAGTCGATGAACGTTATCCTGGTCTTATGACAGATTTAATGGTACCTAGTAAAGAAAAGATCGATATTGAAAAATGGAAGCGATATGCCAATGTTTGTCAAAGTTATGGTACACCAACTATCGTACAGATTAATCATGCAGGTCGCCAATCACCAATGGGAAAAAGATCTTTTAGACAACCTAGTATTGCACCTAGTCCAATTCCAATGACCATCGGTGATAATATTCTCGCCAAAATGTTACAAACATTGATTATTGGTACCCCTGAAGAAATGACTCAAAGTCAGATCGACGAGGCTATACAAAAATTCGTTAATGCAGCTGAAATAATGTTCCAAGCAGGTTTTGCTGGCGTCGAAATTCATGCTAGTCATGGTTACTTAATTAGTAGTTTTTTATCGCCGAAGACGAACAAACGAAGAGATGAATATGGAGCAACACCGAAAGATAGAATGAGGTTTTTGTTTCAAATTATCGATGGTATTCGAGCGGTAGTTCCACAAAGTTTTGCTGTTGGTGTTAAACTCAATTCAGCTGATTTTAGTACGGGAGGTTTAACTGAAGATGAAGCACATGATCAAATTCGATGGATTGATGAACATGGTAGTATTGATTTTATTGAAATCTCCGGAGGAACATACGAAGCTCCTGCTATGATGGGAACTGAAGATCAATCTCGACCAGAACGTACTCGTAGACGAGAAGCTTATTTTATTGAATTTGCAGCTAAGGTTCGTCGTACAACTAGTATTCCGCTAATAGTTACTGGTGGATTTCGTACTCGTCAAGGAATGAATGATGCGATTCTTTCGAATGCATGTGATCTTGTTGGTATTGGTCGACCTACATGCCTACAATTCAATCTTCCCGAACTTTTACTCGATAGAAACATTACTGATGAAGATGCACAAGCGATTCGTTATGATATTCGTGGAACTAAAATCTTTAATCTATTACCAATTACAGGTGTTGGATCAGGTATTGGTACATTATGGCATAATTGGCAAATGCATCGAGTTGCGATTGAAAATCGAGAGCCAGATCCTACGCTTACTGTTCAGGAAAAACTACTTTCGATTCTTTTCAAAATGGTGAAAAAATCGAGTTTTTCGATTTTTTTGCTCTTTGCTGTTGTGCTGTTTGCTATTTTCATGAACCTTTTTTCTTCAAAGACTATATGAAAGCTTTTTTTGAATACCATATGAAAAATTACGTAGGAAAATGTGTGTATGAAATATAATTTTACTCTTTGTATCGAGCATTTGCTACACCATGAAAAACCTCTCGTTTAATTAATATGTCTGAATTGATTATAATTAAATATGAAATGAATAACACCTATTCAAAGTGTCATAAAAAAAGAAAGGAAGATCACAATCCTATTATTCAATGTTGTTGTGTAGAGTTACAATTTGTGCCAAAATAATTCATATGACTAAACCAAATTTCTATTTTCATGATCATACTAGTCAAGTGTTCTGTTTTTTATATCTCATTCTCTAATATATTCAAATGAGCGATACGAAGTTTAATAATCAGAGGCCGAAACTGGGTGACTTTTTTTATCCCCTCCCCCTCTCCCGAAAACATCTTTCCCCGCCTTGCCCCGACACTGAAATCGTTTCTCTTCCTTGCACCTAAAAAAACTTTGTTCTAGCCAAAACATCGTTCTAATTTGATATTTCATTTATATCGCCAGTATTATTAGATATATAGGGGGAAGGCGATGTGGATGTGGGTGTCGATGTTATTATTACTTGCACGAACACCCACACCCTCTGCAAGGTACCAAGACTTTTGGATTACCCTTTATGTCTTCAGTTACATGCACCCTACTTTAATTTTGAATAAAGTACAACTAGCCTTCATATGTTCGTGTCGATATCTTATTGTATTTTTATTATATATTTAGGGGGGGGGGGGAAGCTTTTTGAATACCTAAGAATGTGGTCTTTTATCAAGAACTGGAAATTTGAAGAGAACAAATCGAAAATAACATTTGATGGTTTCAGAAAGTGAAAGTATTGTTGTAAAGATAATAATTTCACAATTTGGTGCAATAACAAATGACGTTCATCCGACAGCATGAAGAATATAGATATTACTGACGATGTACATAATCACACACTTGAATCCATCATTTCGTGTTGTGTTGATAGATAAGTGCTATCTTATCTTTGTGAGCAAGATCAACTATTAATATAAAGACATGAATCTGCTATTTGTATTCATTACATACAAAATTATCAACACATTTTTTCACTCACTCGAACAGTTTACAACCATACATAGTGATTTAATTAACTGCTGTCTGATATAAGAGATTTACCAAAAAAATGGTGTCAAATGTAGCATATATTTTCATGTTGATGTATTTGGTAGTGACATGTGTAACAAAGGTGAATAGTGCATTATGTCAATGCGCTTGCTGTATTGGCCAAGGTTGCACGCCAATTCCGAAGCCTCCTGTATTCATACCATCATGTAAGGATGGTGCATGTGGTGTTAAATGTATAAATGCATTTCCAAATTATTGTGCTGTTCCAGGATCGATTTTTACAGCTTCGTGCTCTTCAGCAACATCAACCATCATCAATCGACATGCACCATCTATCGTCTTCGGGTTGGCTTTTGCATTTTTTCTCAAACATTTCTTAAAATGCACATTTGACTAACAGCTTGTTCATTGCTTTTTTCAAATTTTTGAGTATTTAGGTAGAAAATCATCTTTGTTGAGCAGAATATTATTTGACATATAATAAATACTTAATTATGAAAATCGAATTCACTTTCATTAAGTGTATGATTATCGTATTAGTAATCGATTTATTTACTTTACAGAAATAAAGAAAATATATAGTGAGGTTAATATTTTATGTGATCCATTGATTTTTGTTATATTGTATTTGACACATTCGTACTGAGCACAGATCCGTAAAATAGATATCTAGTAGAATTCGATGGTGTTTACTAAATGAAATGCAGCACAAAACAATAATAAGGAACATGACTGCTAGATTTAATATACGATGACAAAAAAAAGTTATAACTTAAAAAAAACAATCAAATTATTATTATTTTCTTTTAATGCTTGTTCCTGTTATTGAACAGTGGTATGATCTCTACCACAAGGAGCCATAGTAACAGTATTTATGAACCTATGGTTTTCATGAATAATGTTGTTGTGACAGTAAATTATACGCTTTAATTCAATTCTATATATACTAGCCGTCAGAATGTAGAAGAAGAAGGGTGTAACATAGAAAAATTGAAGCCATAGTGAACATATATTAATGATAAAGCCAAAGCTAACCGTGTTCATGTTAGAATAAACTACAGTTAATGTGTATGTAATGCCAATTGGTAGGAAAAAAATGAGATAATTAAGTATTTGCCACAATAACATTCGTACAAGTTGAATTTCTGTACGATGTTAGTTGTACTAGCTAACGATGTTACACGGTTTTTCTGAGCACGAACATTTCGAATAGTGAGTAGACCGAAAGTGCTCATAATCAATGGTGGAAAACAGTTTAAGATTATAGCCTCAATCATGGTAATGATTGAAGAGACAGCATCAGAATACGGCAAACAAAAAACCACCATAATCATAGTTAATATTCCAAATGATCAATATTGGACAAAGTAGGATAGGAGGTACGATTGATATGATGTTGATACTTCGTCGAGCCACAATAACAGAACTCCAACTGCGCATGTAAGCCGATTTCGATGACATACAAAAACGATCATATACAGCAAGCATAAACAACATACTTATATAAAATGTCATCAATGTGAAAATATATGTTAGTAACTTGCAGCCAACAAGAGTGTTAGACAGTGTGAAGTTAAAATATTTTCCAGCGAATTGACTTCCTGGTCCGAGAATCGCACAAAGCATAGAAGTCATAGCTATTGCAAGAAAATAATGGGTGCATGGTGATGTTTGTAATAAGGATCGCCGTGAAAGAATGACTATATTAAACATATTTGTTAAGATTCCAAGTACCATTTGAATCGGTACTATTACTGTTGTAAGACGATCATAGATTGAATTATAGTCAAGAACTGATGGCATTCTTTGATGTCAGAAAAGTATACTCTTCTTAACAAAGTAAACTTTACACTGACCAAAAAAGAAAAGAAAATTAAGGCATTGTAAAGAATAATGTAGGTGTTAAAACTCTCTAGTATTGCATTTTATTATATGAATAGACAATAAAGCGCATTCTCTATAATTACTTCCTATTCATATTGAATATACAATGAAGAATAATGAAATGTCTCAATTAGATAATATATT
>CAJNSZ010000295.1:107119-123654 GCA_905329745.1 Rotaria sp. Silwood2 | reverse complement strand
TAAATTTGAAGCTTATTTTAGCGGTTTTCGACAAATTTATTAAAAAGTTATAAACACGTACCTTGTATAACAGATCTTTTTTTTACATAGCCTTACGTGCCCTGATGTCCTCTATCCAACGATGAAAAGCTCAGGTCTCTATCATTTTCCTTTCAAAAGTTATGAGAATTCTGCCCAAGCGACTTATTTTCAGAAATGGATAATAGTAACATATATTTTAGCCTAACTGCTCAGAATTCTTCGACCAGTCTTATTCAATAATAGTTGACGAACCACGCATGTGTTCCCACCTCTGTCAAGTGAGTTTCATCTATAATGCAGGCCGAGAAGTGAGTATTCCGTCGAGAACAACAATCAGATAAAGAAGTATCTCGAAAAATCGACGACGGGCAACTATTTCATTGGCACCTCAGCACCAGCGATCGATCTTGCTACAACAAAACCATACACTTCGTCTTGTGCTCGGCACTGCAATGTTCAAGATCTCGCCGGTGAAAATTAAAAATTTTAATGCAAATGATCACTTCTGGCCATTGCAGAAAGCACGAAAGCACCAATTCTACCAAAGTGGTCCCATACAACTTAGTGCGGGTGCGCAACCATGCGTACAGAAAGAGACTTTACTTTGAAGACGATTCGAAGCGTTGTATTGACTTCTGAGAAACTCATTTTTATTTCAAAGACATGTGGGAGAAACTTTTAATGGACATAATATTTCATTGAAGGTTTATCTGTACTTCCGTATATTGAAACGTATTTCGGGACAGCTCGAATATATTTCGCAGCAGACAAATCGAACTCTCGAGGGGTCTAAATGAATTTCCATAGTATCCTAATAAAGACCTCAGAAGCAAAAGCATTTTTTCGCAGGGCAAAACGAGGAATCGCAACTAATACAGGTCAGAAAAGTGTTATATCGTATAAGTTTGATGGTCCCCATAGGCTCATTCCTTTTCTTCCGATTTAGTCTGAATTTATGAGACACTGCAACAGCCGTTGACAAACTTGAAACGTACGCAACAGAGAGCACTTAACTGCCAGAATCGCTATATCATATGACGTCCTCGATAGATGCAAGGCACATAACACTTCTAAAGCAGCTATTCCCACCATGAGTTAGATGTCTTAGGGGCGATTAGTGTAACCATTATCGGTGCCTTCTTCCGATCAACACCAGTAAAGATGACAACAAAGACAGGTTACCAAATCTAATCGGAAGCAGTGAAATCTTCCTACCTTTGATATTTACCATTAGAGACAAAGATTTTCTAAGCCATCCTGGTGAAAATCGATCAACATAGTGACTATATCGTAGTCAATACAATGGATAAGTCCTTACAAAAACTCCATGCGCAAATCTCAGTTCCATCCACTAACGGCAATGCTAGCACCTTGACAGCCACATCCACACATGAAATCCAGCTACATTAACGAGATCTATGCCAAAATAAACTTCATGTGACACACAGCGCAATGCTATTATTATATGAGCAGCCATGCGATTAAGTTTTCTAACGAATTGATCAGTGAGATATACCCCGTCATTCGCACCATAAAACCGTTTTTGCTGCACCACATCTAGTGCAATATTGTATGTGATTTTGTAGTAAGATTCTCTTCAGAACACCTACACGTGGTGTGATGATGTGTGGGTTGCTCTTTCGTGAAACTTCCTTTGTAGCATCCGCTTCCGATGCGCTGTGGTGTCTGCTATTCTCTATAATTTCTCGATCGTCAAAATCTGCAACACCTGAATACCATAAAGACCTCCTGTATGGCGTATATCTTTGTTATTTTTTCCTCATGCTTATCAGGAACTGTTATAAAGTTCTGTATAATCAAATGAATTTGCAGAAAGTGGAAATCAGGCCTTATATGAATGCTCTGCATTGGTATGGGGTGTGGGTGTGGGTGGGTGGGGTGGGGGTGGGAATGGGTGTGGGCGTAGAGTGTAGGGGTGGGATGAATTTGTCGCGTTACAGGTACTCACACCCCAGCCACACCCACACCCACACCCACACCCACATCCCACATCACCGCAAACACCCACATCCCACATCACCGCATACACTCACACCTACACCCCACACCCACCCACACCCATACCCACACCACACTCACACCCAAACACACCCACACCCACACCCACACCCTAAGTAGATATCTAGCAATTTCTGATTGAATGAGAAAAATCAATAGATAATTTTCTTTTTCTGTCTTATCATTGATAGATTTTATGGAGATCAGGACTCTTCACTGCGATTCATCTAAATCTGGACATGTTCCCTAATACAAAAATCTTATGTACTCAGTCACATATATAAAGTATTGAAATTAAATGAATATGTTTCTGAATAAACCTCTTTTGTTTCATCCTCAAAACAGTGTTCGACTAGACGCAATTGAAACGATTCTTTCTTGTTTCTCTTCTCTGAATTTGTTACCATTTACTTTATGTCGTCTGATACCAATATTCTCATTCATTTAAGAAACCATCCACTCCTCAACCAACAATAGTTGTCGAAGATGATGATATAAGAATTTATCTCGATTGGACATTCATCTGTTCTTCTTATTCAATTGAATAATCACTTGCTGTCCTTGTAGGTTTATATTATTTGATGAATCTCCAATTCCATGGATATCGGACTGCTGTACGATTTTTATCTTTATATTTGTTCAATGATAAACAATAACAATCAAATAGCATTCGAAGATTTTGTAAAGAGTTTAGCATTGAACTTCAAGATAAACCTTCATCATCTATCAATCAACTTGAAGAAACAGCAAAGAATAATACATTAAATCTAGATGAACGCGAGAATGATGATCTTGATTTAGTCGTTGTTTCTAAAAAACAAAATTATGAAAGCGTAGGTAATGAAGCTAATATTTCACCATCAGATCCCGAACCAATGAATCGGTCTAATACTCGCAAAAGAAAATCAGATCGATTAATTGATTCTCCAAATATCGACAAAGAAAATACTCCACCAAGAAAAACAACCAGATCTACTAATCAGAAAAGACGATGAAAATAATCAGAAAGCTATGAGAAAGAGCAACACAACTTTTTTCATCATTTTTCTCTTTTTATACTGCTATTAAAAGCTGCTTTCTTTTCACTTTTTTTCTTTTCAAAAGAGTTACAATTTCCGTTTTCTTCTCAATCTTATATTCTCATTTTTCATTAGTACGCAGAGTTTTTTTTCCTCACAATTTTGACTTTTTTAATCTCATTATCGATAAACTATCCTATTTTCATTATGGATCAATATTTTCCTGTCGAAACATCTTCTCATATTGTTCTTCTTCTCTAATAAATAAGTGATCTTAAAATTAAAAAGAAATGATAATAAAAATCATATTCGATCAAAGTTAGTCATTGATTTAGATATTACACTAACACAACTTCTTGGTGAGTGGTTATTTCTGAAGATCAATTCCTTTTATTTTTCCATTCAGATCTACATTGAAACTAATCATTGGTAACTGATTATTTATAAAATTAAACTATTTTTTCTTTTCTATTTAGATTCACATCAAAACTGATCATTATTAAGTGATTATCCATCAAATTAAACTCCGTTTGCTTCTATGTTTAGATTCACACCGAAATAAACCGTTTTTTAAGTAATTATTTATCAAATCAATGCCTTTTCCTTTTCTATTTACATTCACATCGGGACAAGTAGTTTATTAAGAGATTATTTATGAAATCAATGTCTTATGCTTCTCTATTTAGATCCATAGAGAAACAAGTTAAGTAAGTGGTGTTCAACGAAATTAATTACTTTTGTTTCTCTATTTAGATCCACATAGAAAGGGATCATTGATAAGTGATCATTTATGAAACTAAGTTGCTTTTCTTTGTCTACTTAGATTCACATTCAAGAAAGTCATTTGGTAAGCGATTATTTCAAATATTGATCGTCTTTCTGTCCAGCGGCTTGTCCAAACGTAACGCCGTGACGTTTTTAACACACTTTTTTGCATTATCTCTGAAAGTATGAGAGCTAGAAAGTTCGTTCAAACGCCATTTGACACAGCTTGTCAAACTCTATTTATGTCATGAAAACGACTTTTTTTGGTAAAAGTCTCGAGCTTCGAGAAAGAGATTTTGGTCGTGTAACGCTTTGACATAAAAAGACCCTTTTTCTTCAGAGCCTCTAATAGAACTGCAATTTCTTATGAAAATATTTCTCCAAATAAAACACTTCTGGAATCAGTTTTGTAGAGCTTTGAACGAACTTTTAAACGCTAAGAAAAGTTTTTTCTAAACTGTTTTTGCTTAGATAAAAACTGCAAAAAACAAACGTAACGCTGTGACACAGTTTTTGTCGACCAATTTTTAAGCACTAAAGATGGTCAGAACGATTTCATTTTTATAAGTATCAGTTTTTTCTATATAAATAATCGTTCTACGCAAGAACGAGATCGATACATTGACATGGAAGCTCACAAGAGGCGCAGTACGTTGGAAACTGTATAAGAGTCTACAAATTGTCCTTAGCCATGAAAGTCAAAACTAAGTAGGCCATTTTGTAGAAGATGAAATCCTGCCTCGAATGGTATATTCCTCGACTTTTTTTGGAAAAATTTCTTAGTTAGAAAATCTAAAATACAATTTTTGAAAAGCTTAAAAGCCAGTTTTCTATGGTAAAATCTACTTTTTATAGAAAATAAATGCCAAATTCGTAATCAGCGTTAAAAGCTGCATCTAGTAAATCGTTCAGGTCTATCCGACTCGAAAAAAAAAATTTTTTCGATACTTGATCAGCGAAGTGTCGCTTTAAGTGGACAAGCCGCCAGATTGACGGGCGAGAAGAATCATTAGGAATAAGTGTTGATTAATAAATGATGGCTTATATATTTTGATGTCTCTCGAAGAACTAAGTGATGAGCAATTACTTTTATCAGTACGATATGCGTGTTTAATATTGAACATGCTCTCGATGAATACGTTGGAACTGACCATGGTACTAAAGTTCCGAAAACATTTTATGAAAGCCTTGTTTCTTCTGAGAGCTCTCTAGTTATGGGAGACATTTTTGATATGCAGCAAGGTGAAACTCTCAGTCTTCTTGGAAACGGTTTATCGGTTTCTGAAGCTAGATTTTCGTTACTGATAATGTCATGTACTTTAGGGTGTTCGAGACCTCGGAAGCCCTTTGTTGAAAACTCTTATTGGGTTTCCAAGAATACGGATTTCTTTTAGAGTGAAGGGAGGGTGATATGAAATAAAATGCGTTTGTATGTATGTTCCAAGGTCAAAAAAGCAGGGTGCGGTGTGTAGGTGCGGGTGGGTATGGATGTTCTCTTCATCTACAACCAACCACACCTACACCCACACCCTGCGTGTGTGTGAAACGATAATGTATCGCAGCATGATACTTCTGCCAAATGTCCGAGTGCCAGAACTGTTCTGTCTCTTTTTCTTACGACCAAGCAATGCTGATGATCGGAAAGCAAATGGATCCGATAGATTGTTTTCAACGACGGGAATGAAAACAAACAGGGATCTGTTACATAGCCATAGAAAGCACTTATCGAATCATCAAGATAGCTATCTGATTCGACTCTGATAGAAGCTGTTGTATGGCGATTGTTGTACGTATAGTACTAATTAGTTGTAGTAGATGTCTTGAAGGTGCGTTGAAATACTTCATTATTTATTTATTCGAACGAGTGGCAAGAGAAGAAAAAAGATGAGTAGAACGGCTTCTTCTTCTCAATCAAGCCGACCCCGATGAACAGAAAGAACGACGATTCACGGCAAAATGGAGAAATGAGAATCCTTAACAGCAGCACTTAGCCGAAAGGCTTACAGCAAAAGAAAAGAATAGCAGTCACGTGCATCGATCGACGGACGACTTCTTTCGGAATGAACAAATGGTGAGCTCCAGTAGCTAAGAACGATGCATGACAAACGTAATTACAAATGTTATGTACTCTGAGGGAGAGAGGAATTTAACCTGAATCGGAGTAGATCTAGCTCGGGATGCATATGACAGATAGTGTTATGGTTATGATATAACCCAAACACTTTGTTGCTTCTCACTAGCCCCGTCACAGTGAATCAACGAGCATCTATCGTGCTAAACCGATGCTTGTTAGACCGATCATTCAAAAGTTATTAAAATCGATCTTTCAGTTAGAATAAAATCATAGTGAGACTGGAAAGTATGCTCGTACACTTATGAAATGTTTTAATTCTCATTCAAATTTCACTGCAATTTCAAGGAAGGTTGTGCCATTAGTATCCCAGTAATAATTAGTTTTAAAAAGTAAGTCGACGGGATCCATGCTTTACTGAAATCTCAGTTTTGGAAATTTTCCTTTCGTCGTAGTCGTTGATGGGAGAATGGGAAGAGAAAGGCTTGAGCCTCTCTTTATGTGAGACACTTATAAAGGCTGTTTTTTTCTTTCTGAGAGAGCCTCGCTCCCAACTCGTGACTGTTTCTGTCCCCTCTATCTATATTTTCAATTGAATATGACCGAAGTTCAATGAAACGAGGTTCTTTTGCAAATATTCAATAAACGAGGCGTATGTACTACCATGTCGTTGTTGCTGAAAGAATAAAACAACAGAAAAAAGACATTTCACACTGCTTGAATACACACAGTAATGATTTCGTCATGACTTGCACGACAGCTATCACTGTGTGAATAAGGCCATCTGATGGCAATAGAGCAACTCGAAGGCGTATAAGATTGTTGGTTCGGTTAGTTAAAGTGCTTTTCTTCAAAAGAAAACAAATCAACGTCCCTCTCTTACTAAGTAACCAAGAACAATGCATTCTGTTGGTATTGCCACTGCTGTTCTCTTTGCTCTGATTGCGGCAACAAGTGCTATGAGTTGCAAGCCAGTCCTTTGCGCGATTCATTGTCCACTCGGTTTCGAGGTCGATCAAAACGAATGCCCAATTTGCTCGTGCCGCCGGCCGATCCCTATTTGCAGACCACTCACGTGTATGCTTACTTGTCCATTCGGTTTTGACGTCGATCAAAGACAATGCCCAATGTGCAAGTGTCGTCGGTCGCCCAGTACTTGTATCGAACCGATATTCGGTTACGGTTGTGGTATCTTCGACCACCATGATTGTCCGAGCTCGCACCAATGTCACCTCAGGAGTGAGGGTGAGGGTATATGTTGTCTGAAGCCTCACTTGTCGATAAGCACCACGCCTTCCACGCCTCTTACCACAAGCAGCTAGGGTACTCAATGCTGGTTCCGTAAAAACCCTTCCTCAATGGGTCGCTGCTTAATTGAATACAATCATTTTCTATTCTAAAATTGAGAATCTTATACATGTAGGACGGAAATTAGAGTTACCCCAATAAATTTCTTGCATTGAGTCCATCTATCTTCAAAAAGTAATCTTTTATTTTATTCTATACATATTCTGCTTCTATCACAGACAAATAAGTCAGAAGAGTGTGGATGTATGGGTGTGGAGTGGGGTGTGGGTGTGGATGTGGGGTGTGGGTGTGGGTGTATTACTTCTTTTGACACACCCACATCCATACCCACCCACACCCAAGATAGGTCGATTTGTTTCTCGATTTATCGAATATGAGCAAAGTAGAATGTATGAATGCAGCAGAAGTAGTCTTCTATTTCTTTTAAAATTGTTGTATTTCTCTATGGATGTGAAGAATAGCTTTCCCATATCATCAAAGGTTACTTAGGCTTTCAGGTTTCCTTTGCAGTAATCTGATCGTCTTAGTCAACATTTAACTTTGTTTTTATTGAGCAAATCATGAGTCAGTCGTCATTATTAGTTGTATTCGAAATATCATCATGGTACGGCTTGTTAGAATCGGATGAGGATATCGTTATCAATAAAACCAGAGATATGAGCGTAGCATTCATATAAGACGAATTTGACCTTTGCGAAGAAGGACAAACAATATCCACGGATGAGGAGCTTCGACGATATCAACTTTCATATAATCTGGTTGATTCACGTCGATCTCATGTTGTAGCAGTCGTCCTTTGCAATACATATTAGTTCGATCATTGACAATACTCAAACGGTGTCGATCACAATCCATTGTCAACCTGTAAATATCATTTTCTTGATGGTGATTTGTCCAGCAATGCTTCTCTTGCACTTTTCCATTGACAAGAACACCTCCAGCTGTCTACCAGTCGTGCGCCGAAACTGTGTTCGAGATGAGCATGGATCTAGCGATGTCCGCCGAGACAATTCCCATGAATGTGTCGTATTTATTTTCGACTTTTATGCGAATTGAATGAATATCTGTCGAATAGAATTGAGCACCAAGCGCCCATGCATGAAAATCCAGATGGTCCATTTTTTTGCACACTCGATCATTCTCAAGTAGACTAATGTCTCTCCGATAGATTCCAAAGAATGTACAGTCCGATAACATTGCTTTTCTTTTAAAAATATAATTGAATGTATCTGACAGCAATGAATGATGAAATAAAATACAAATAACGATGGTGTACTTCTCTTAGAGACTGGAGAGCTGGAAAGGAACGACAACAAAATTAAGTTAATATACTGTAACATAAACAAGGATACTTGATCTTCTTCGCTTGATGTTAAAGGCGAGACTAAGTGATGAGGTTTATGCCATTCTCTTCATCTTCATTCCTATGAGTGTCTTTGGGTTCGATTTCATAATACAACTGAAGTCAGTGCCTTTTAGTGTATTCAGGAAAAGTATAGTCGTACCTGAACAGATTTCAATCGAAATGGCGTTCAATATCGACTAGAATCAAATTCTGATCGATTTTATCTGACATCTTCTTTTACAACTCCACCATAGAGACCGCAATTCAGCGGCTTCTGTGCCGGTCGCAAGTCCGGATAAAGGTAAAGCGTTTGAGGGAAGGGGTGCAGATACCTTCGTCTGTAAAAGAAGAAGACGACAGAGATCAACCATGAACGACTTCAACGGGAAACTATACCGGCTCGAACGGCGCCTGGGAAAACAAGGTCCGCGTTCTCTGCCAAGTGATCAGGGCAGAGTCGAAAAATTGGCTACTGGAAAAAACTTATACATGAATAATACGACACAAAACAGGCAAAAACTAAAACTCGCCAAAAACACTCTGACAGTAGGAACATGGAATGTGCAGACATTATGGGCTGCTGGAAAACTAGAACTCCTTAGAAACGAAATGAAACGTTTCAGATACGGCATAATTGGTATTTCTGAAGTACGATGGACAGGAAAAGATAAAATACCTCAGGAAGATTTCATCTGGCCGGGAGAAGAAACCTCGCATATAAGAGGTGTTGGCTTGTTACTAAGTAAACAAGTTCAAAAGGCATTAATAGGATACGATCCAATTAGCTCACGAATCATATCGGCAAGATTCGTTACAGCACCTTTTAAAATTTCAGTAATACACGTATACGCATCAACCTCCTCTTCTTCAGAAGAAGATATTGAAGCATTCTATGACCATATTGAGAATGCATTAGCAAAGACAGATAAAAAAGACATAATCATCCTGACAGGAGATTGGAACGCTAAAATTGGTAATGATAACACAGACTGGAAGTCCGCTATGGGAAAATACGGTTATGGGGATAGAAACGAACGCGGAGAACGCCTCCTGGAATTTGCAACACTACACAACTTCTTCATATGTAATACAAGATTTCAACAGAAATCAAATCGAAAATGGACTTGGCATCACCAGACGGCATTCACAAGAACATGATTGACTTGATTCTCATCCAGCAAAGATGGAAGACCTCGGTCATCAACTGTCGAACATTTCAGAGCGCAGATATAAGTTCAGATCTTTCACTAGTGTTGTGCAATATCAAGCTGCGACTCAAGAAATTGAATAATCAACCGCAGCAAAGCTGCGGAGTTGACGTGAATCGGCTAAGAGGTGAGAAAATCAGGCAATCATACAGTGCTACACTAACGAAAAATTTGAAAAATATAGAGCTGACATGTAATCTGGAAGAGCATGCCACAAAAATAGAAGAAGCAATCAAAAAGATAGTAGAGGCAACTATACTAGCTACAAGAACGATCAAAAAACCCTGGATTTCCGAAGAGACACTAAAGCTAGCAGGCGAACAACGTAGACTAAAACAGATGACAAAATGTTTCTGTAGAATATGCACAACAATATAAAGACTTTTGTAGAAAAGTCAAGAAGTCAGAAAGACAGGACAAGGATCATTGGATACACGACCAATGCGAGCAAGCTGAAAAAGGTTTAAATATTGGTAATACTAGACAAGCATACGGCCTAAATAAAAATGCTAAGAAAGGAATTTGTACCTAGATTAAATGTGATACGAAATCAAGAGGGCGTAATGTTACAGACAAACGAAGAGATCAAACAAAGATGGACGCAGTATTGTAGTAGTCTGTATAAAGATCCTGGAGGAGGGGATAGGATGGTAAAAGAACTTGGAGAGATCGCACCTCTCCAAAACGAAGATCCTCAAGATATCCTATACTCTGAAGTGCAAGCTGCGATACAGGCAATAAAAAGAAATAAAAGTCCAGGATCCCACGGAATCACGGTGGAGATGCTACAAGCTGGAGGGGAACAGCTAGCGCGACAAATCCACAAGCTCTGTAACAAAGCATGGAATGAAGGTACAATTCCAGAAGAATGGGGCAAATCTATTTTGGTACCAATACCAAAGAAAGGAGATCTCAGTAATTGCTCGAACTACCGAACGATCTCTCTTATAAATCATACAGGAAAAGTACTCTGAATAGTATTGCTAAATAGACTTAAAAATCATTTGAATCCCTACATCTCAAGAGAGCAGGCAGGATTCAGAAAAGACAAAAGTACTATACATCAAATTCTGATGCTCATATTAATGGCTGAAAAGGCAAAAAGATAGGGAAAGAAAATATACAACTGTTTCATAGACTTTCAAAAAGCATTCGATACGATTAAATATAAAATTATATGGGCTACGCTAAAATCATATGGTGTAGAAACAAAAATTGTCACATTGCTACAGAAAATCTACGAAAAAGCACAGTCAGCTGTTCGAATTGGAAAAGATTATGGCGGATGATTTCAGATAGATGTAGGAACTAGACAAGGCGATCCTTTGTCACCACTCCTTTTTATCGCATATCTCGAACGAGTAATGGATCAGGTGACGCAGAACACCTGCGGAATTAACATCGGCGGAATATTTATAAATAACCTGAGATTCACTGATGATATTGATCTTATAGATGAAGAAGTTAGCTCACTTCAACGGCAAATCGAGCTAACCAAGGCAGCTGCTGAACAAGCAGGACTTATTCTAAATATAAATAAAACCAAAACCATGGTATTTGGAGACAGGAACATTGCAAGTAGTATCCAAGTAGCGGGACAGACTATAGAAAACGTAGAAAAATTCGAATATCTGGGTAGTCTACTAACATGGAATAACAATTGCTCGGAGGAAATCAAAAGGAGAATAGGAAAAGCGACAGGTGCAATGGCTTCATTGAAACATATATGGAATAGCGAGAAACTGAAGATAGAAAACAAACTTAAAATCCTAACAACATGTATCTTCAGTGTGCTCCTATACGCGTCAGAGACATGGACTTTAAAAGAAGCCGACAGAAAGAAACTATTGCCATTGGAAATGAAATGTTACCGACAGATTCTAAGAATTAAATGGCGAGACAGGATACGAAATGAAGATATCAGAAAAAGGATATCAAAAGAAGGGACCATGATAGACACCATCAAGAAGAGGAAACTAAGGCTATTTGACCACATCTGCAGAATGAACGACAATGAGGTTGATCAAGAACACAATATTTACCAAAATGAACGGAAAATCCCGATGAGGACGTCCATGCAGGGAGTGGCTAGATGACATAACAGAGTGGTGTCAACGCAGTGAACAGGAATTGTTCCACCTTGCACAAGACCGGCAGGCATGGAAGAATCTGATCCCGAAAATGGTTGGCCCCAACGGGCGCCAAGCCTATGGAACATGATGATGATGATCTTCTTTTACAGTATATTGGTCGCTTCTCGAATAAATTTCTCCTGCGAAAATGTGAGTGGTTAAGAGTTGATCTCTTGGAAGCACCAATGCAATCTAATTGGTTGATATACCTCAGCAGTATCAGAAAGGACCATGATTATTCTCACGTTTGGCTGCTCTTCACTATGCATTTTTCCTCTGGATATATCTAATATAAACTGTGATGTACAGCCAAAGATCATTCGTTCTTTTCTACGATTCATCCTACTTGCATGTTTCATATGCTAAGTTTACAAACAGCAGAACTGGCGAGTTCCCATGCATATCTGATCACTACATTTTCTTTACGGATGCGAAGTGAAGAAACTATCAGAAACGATAGCTGTGTACCACTCCTGTTCCCTGAGACAGGATATCTAGGGAAACTAGTTGATAACAGAGACTAGAAATATTGTCGGATACGGCCATTTCTGGTCGTGCTGGTTGATGTTCAAAATAAGGATCTAGTCTATTGAAACATCTTCAATTAATGCGAAGGTTGTCGAACCATTTCTTTCGAACTTTGTTAAATGACATCCTTAATGAAAGAGAAAACATGTCAAAGCTGTAATTATATTATTTTACTAATATAAACTATCCTATCAGAAATAGTCTTGGTACCCATAATCCCGGTACCAGGAAGAAAAGAAAACACAGGTAAAAGGAAACAAAGCAAAAAAATATAAGAACAAAGAAATGTTAAAAAAAGAAGAAAAAACAGAATACAAGGATCTTTTGCGATTAGAAGACAGGATAGCAACACTGATTTCAAACTGCTCACTTGGCAAAATTGACGGTGAACACCTTTGTTTTCGGGATGTTACGCTTACGTTTATCACCTTCGAATGTTTATTCTAATTGTAAACGTAGCCTTAGTGTAATAAGGATGAAAAGTAACGCCTGGTAAGAAGTGCAACATACACGTAGAAGAAGAAAAACAAGTGAAAGGTAAAAAGAAAAATCCACATGTCAGAGAAAGAAAATAGATGAAGAATATTCGCATAGGAGCCGCAAAAAAGTATTTTTTTATGCTTCGCAATGTGTAGCATTAGAAAGAAGTATGGGTGACGGTAAATTTACACAAAAATGTGATTCAAAACAATCATGTAATATGTTTCAATTTTCTCTCTAGGAAAGAACGTACCAGAGACTTTTCTTCTACTCAAGGATGAGGGTGGCGTGTGCTGATGGATTTATCACCTTCACACCCACCCCTACTTATTACGCAGTTTATTATGCTTGAAAACGGGTTGACATGTTTGTGTATATATTTATCTTGATATTTTAAATTGAAGAAACGCATTCCAATAAAAAATAACCTGTATAACTGTAAAAATCGCGTTTTTATCTAAAATTTGGCGTTAAAAAGTTATTTTATAGCAACTTTTTTTCATGAGCAATATATTCAAACAGCAGCAAGCCACCATTGAGTAATAATGAGAAAATAGCGAACTGAAAATGATTCAATACCAATATTTACATCAAGTTTGGTAGATGACTCATGAGGAAAATAACGGATGAATTTATCAGCATGTCGTATCTAAAGCATATTCATTCGTTACAAAAGCATAACGGCAATAGACGACAATCAATTTGAGGCAAGTGAGAATAATCCTTACGCGCATTACCTATTGCATTAAATTTTATATTAACTTTTTCATGATCAAAAAGCTTCAACATATCGAGTTGGATCATCCAATTCTCCACAACATGATCTTTTTCTCTTTGGCGTTTTGACAATTTAATAAATGCTGTTCTCATTCTTGAATTTACGTGGAAAAAGAAAAGAAGGGGAAGAGTAAAGATAAGAGTCATCTACAATGTGCTTATCATCTTTTCGTAGCATGTCGTTGTTTTCTTTTTGCCGACCACCTACTGAAATTTTGAATCTTAATATTACTCGAAAGATTAATTAATTGTATTCATAGAGACTGCTTGAGTAAACTTCTCAAATAATTCTTTGTAATACTTTCGATCTAATTGTATTCTCTTTTTAGATACACAAATGAATAATCATTCGATCGATAAAAATCTGCAATAGCCTAACATTTACAATAAATATACACCATTTTATGAATCCATCAAGCGGCAAAGTTTTATATTGTTTGATGAAATTCGAGAAAACTTATCGTGTACCATTCAATTGGGTGAATTAGAGCCTGGCTTTTCAGTTTGGTCAGATAAACTGAAAGAATTCATTTCACTCTATGGATACAATTTTACTAAAGTCGATCATGTCAAACTAATTAATTTGTATTTGTCTATTCTTTCTATTACTAATTTAAATTATATACATGTTCAAATATGTTTTGATATGCTTCGCGAACTCATGCGGTTGGTATTTTCATTTCGGTTTAGAAATAATAGAACAATATTTTGTAGAAAGATTCGTCTAATCACACGAAATGATTTAATAATCGATTGGCGAATATTCTACAATTGGGCTCAACTCATTTATGATAATCATGATAAGACACATGGATTAGTCATTTTGCCCAAGTTCGTATATTTTTTCTTGTATTGAAGAACTGAAAGAATTTATTATTGTTATTATTGATTTTGCTTTCAGAGATATTAATACGTCGCTTTTTGCTTGTGTGCGACTATGTGCTTCATACTTTTCAGCACAGGCCACTCAAGAAATTCTTGACGAATTACGTCCACGAATGTGTCCATTCGATTGGAGCTTTGATAATACCATCAACACGTTTACTCTGCTTCTTCCTGTCAATCTGCCTCCAGATTTGCACAATCAAGGATCCAAGTTTGTTCATCTCCTCCTTCTTTCTGTTATATCTTTCTCTTTAGATTATGGCTAGCTGAGTTTTTCAGTATATGGGAAAATATACAGAAGACATCAGCGTGGAGATCAGGGAATTCTCTGATCCATTCTATCTTCTGTATGTTCAANTGTCGAACTGTTTAATACACAAGATGAAGTTGATCATGATCAAATTAAAGTTTGTCATTTTTGTTTTTTCTTCTTATTATTTTAATTCATTTAAACATCATTTAGGGATGTCTTTACATTCTTTTGGGTGATGATTCTTTTTTCTTGCCTACTAAATATTCGTGGACAATGAAGGAAAAATTGTGGCCATCAATTGCACGAATGGCTCATGCAAATAAAATCAGTACACAAAATTTGATTGATGATATTCATGAAAAAATTTGCGAAGAGTTCGTTACGCAAGTCATTATTCAAAATACTACTGAAATATCAATATATGCGGCAATAGCTCTATGGCGTCCGTTAGAATCGAGCGAAATAGAAACGCGTAACGCATCTAATCAAACCGATATTCAGTCATACAGTAATCTAATAGAAACGCTTAATCTATTACTAATAGATGATACACTGCAAGTCATTTTTCATTTTATATCCAAATAAGTTTTTCTTTTGTTATTAACATTCAGGACTTGGGGTCAGCAAAAGATAACAATATCATTATTATGTCTTCTACTTCAAAAGTTTGTGCCATTATCATCGTCATGTATTGAAACATTCGTTGATTTTCTTGTTCATGATAATATTGAATTACGAAGAGTTAGTTAAAGAGTTATGATAAAAATGTGAAATGTTTCCATTCGATTATTTTAGTACGCTACAATAGGTATTAGAGCATTTTGTCGTTTACAAAAACCACCTAGACTCTATGTCGAAAAATCTCTAGAAGAAATTTTTCATAATATCGGTAAACCACTACCAGCTATGATGAATGATGAATATTGTCCGGGTGATCGTGATGATAATTTATGGGTAACAATCGATGATTATAAACCGCCTGAGACACAGATTGAATGGGAACAAACATGTTTTTTGGATAAATCGTTTCATGGTTATTACACTTGGCCAAAGATGATCAAATATGCAGTGAATAAACGAGAACGCTACACACTAAATAATATACCAGAAAACGTGACTATTTTATATGATCGTTTTATTGATAAGAATTTTGTAGAACGAGTGGCACAATTTATGATTTTGGGTGAAGACGAAGACGATAGCGAGATAAATTTCAATAAAACTCAATTTGTCATGTTCAAAGTAAATAAGATTACAGTTATCTAATGTTCAAATGATAGATTTTCAAATCAGGAAGTATACCCTTCCGGTTAAAAATGAAAACAAATACTTTGAAAGCTTTTAGTCATGTCTTAAAAAAATAGAAAAGACGATATATTCAATTTTGACGTTTTGTGGAGCTCACATATTAAAATCTGAGTGTAACTTCAAATCGGAGTTTTTGCGGCTCCCTCGCTTATAGACATCCTCATTACAGACCTTAGCAAACAGCGTTAAAGGTCAAAGGGCAACGAGTACGTTTGCATAGTAACGTGGGGTGAGGTGGGAGGTGCATGCTTCCCTAGCAACGGGAAAAAGCGCATCAATTTTAATAGTGTTTAGATTATTCTGGAATTTTCTAGAATCTTCCAAAACATTCTGTAAATCTAAAATTTCTACTATTGATTATAACTAGTAGTCTGAATATTGCGGGTTTTGGTATCTAGTGTAGCGGAATGACCTTA
>CAJNSZ010000295.1:0-100285 GCA_905329745.1 Rotaria sp. Silwood2 | reverse complement strand
CACCCCCCCACTTTTTTAAATTTTGTAAATGCATCCTCTCACGTTCAAAAATTTTCTGAATATACCCTTAACTTTGAAAAAAATTTTCTTGCACCCCCCACTTTTTTCTCTTCGCCACATCCCTGGCGATTTATGTGACTTTGAATATGCCAAAACGAAAGTGTTGCAAATGCGTAAATTAACAACGAATTTTAATCAATTTCAACAGAAACTGTCCTCTGCTTTGTTCACAGCAGGCTCAGGTGCAGACAATAATTTAAAGGAGAACACAATTAGTGTTGAAAACTCGTTCTCTATAGTTTCATTTTTTCTGAACCTTTGGCAAAGGATTTAGTAGCTCTCCTAAATCTTTCTTTACCTTTTTACTAAAAGGAAAAAGGTAAAGAACAAAGTGAATGATCTTTATACAAATTTTGATGGTCATAAAAATAAGATTTTCTCTTGCGATTCAGTCAGACAGAGTTTTTAGTAGTCTTACGTTTTGGAAAACGAAAAGCAAAGCATTTATAGTCACTCCTGATCATTTTTCTAGGAAATCATATTGAGCCATTTTCCTAAAAAAACCTTTGCCCCTCGTTGGAAAACATGCACATCATATAATGATTCATTGTGACTGACGAATGATCAGAAAGTTTTGTTTAGAAAGTATTTACTACTTTTTCATTCACTTGCAAGCATTTCAAAAAGATTAAAAACTATTGGTTAGAACCAGAATTTTGCTCACTCGGGTAGTAAGAAAGATCTTAAAAGGCTTGAAAAAATGCTTCGAAGACAAACACTTACTTTTTGCTGACCGCTAGGTCTCTTCGTGAAGATGCTGAAAATAGTCGTACTCAGTACTTTGATGAAGCGGTCCTTCTTTTACAATATGTGATACCGAATTTAGCTCTAGACTTTACTTAAGTGAAACTATAACCATTTCGTTCAGGTTCATTTATTGCTTATAAAGTTCGTTTAAACAAAAAGTTGACTTTTTTTCGAAATGACGGTGATTGGAAAACGAAATTTGACGTGCTCTGTTGGAAGAAAAAGAAGATGGAAATAGTACATTTTGCAGAATAGATTGTGTTTTACACGCTGTTGTATTAATAAAGGTTTCAACTTTTAGTTTCAGATCCTAATGATGAAAGTACAAAAATGTATCAAAGAATTTTTCATTCTAACATTTGTTTCAAGCCTTCGAAAGCTTTTTTCACTGCTAGAGAGAAAACCGTAAGCCAAACGTTCAGAGAGCATATTCAGAAAGTGAACAAAATTCTGGTTTTAATCCATAGTTTTTTATTTTTACGAAATGCTTGCAAGTGAGTGGAGCTGGCGCAAATATTTTCTCAAAAAAACTTTTTGATCATTTGTTATTATGTAATATAAGATCCGTCGAACTTAGAAAATGCGAGCAAAAACCGTGACGTATCTTAAAAGGCCTTTTTTTCTCCTTTATAAACAAACTTTACACATAATTAATTTCATTTATAGACTGTTAAAATAGTCCTTAACTTGTTGTTGTTCTAAGTAAAACGTTGAGTTCGCTTTTTGATCATATTGGTGCTAACGTCAATAGTTGTGACCGTGCTAACCGCTTGTTATGCTTCACGCATTGCATTTTCTTATTCAATTTAATAGCCTTTGCGTTTTGTGCATATCCGAAAAATTAAAAAAACTCTTTCCATTCAATCATGCATTTTCCTTTTAATATTTTTCATTCAGGTGTAAATATTATCCGTTGTTTATCAGCAGATGGCCTAAGTATTACATGCAGTGAAAATATTAAGTCGTGTAGTTTATATATTGATAATGTTTATGCAAATAAAACACATCAGGGATGTTCGTCGCAAAGTGATGATCAATTTCGCAAACAGTTGGGAATCGTAGAAGAAACATCGTATTATCTCAATGGTAAAGTAGACGTGCGACAAAGTTCAGTGGAATATGTTTGTAGTCACGAATTATGCAATGGAAAAGACACGTATAAGAACGTTATTCAACTACTAATGGAATACAATTTAATTCGTAATGATACATCGACAGGACCGATTTTTTCAGCATCTAACATAAAGCGATCAGCGCATAAAATATTGTTGCTTATACCATTACTTTCTCACTTCATGTTTTTTCAATAAAGGATGAGGGAGGAGGGGGTTATAAGGTCAGAAATCGGCACGTGAGATTTTTTCACCAGAATCCTTACCATCTCATATCAAATGAAACATCTCACTGAGAAAAGCAGCTTTGGAAGGAACTTACAATTTTCGATGGGTGTGGGTGTATGGTGCCACTATCGGTATCGATCTTCTTTTCACACCCCACCCCACACCCACACCCTAAATACAATCGATACAAAACAAGACAACAAAATGATGCAGAGTATTATTGTTCTTCGATATTCTTGTTATATAATACATCATCCTCTTAAAAGAATATTCTACTACATTCAAATCTAAATTGCTTTTTTTCACATTATGTATATTTCTGAAGAAATCAATTAGATATTGATATTTTAAACACAATTAGTTTTTACAATTAGTTTTCAAATCACCTTTTTTCCTGAAATTGAGGGTGTGGGTGTGGAAGTGTGGCTGTGGCTTCTTCTATAAGTGAGGATGGAGACAGGTATCTTACCCTCATGCACAAGCACATTCACACCCACATCCTCTTCCAAGTATCGCAAATTGTTCTTTACAATGGAAAAAACCTATTAGTTGTACATAAAAAAACGTGAGAGAAAGACGGCATTAGTTTTTTCTTCTCGAGTAACTAGGTAGTGAGCCACTGTTTATTTTTCTTTGAGCGAATGTCATGCTGATGTGCAAGCTAGACAGACAGGTGAGTGTTCGAAACAGAAGACAACGTGTTTTTTTCTTTATGAAAACTTTTTATTGCTTCTTAAAATCTTTCTGTTCTAGTGAAGAGTTCTACGACATTGAAAATATCCACCCCTCCACATCTTAGATTTAGTCCCTATCTGCATACATGAATTGTAGACAAAATTTTCCGCGTATATTAACTTAAGACACAGTTGGAATTTTCTAAATTGTTCATGCATATATATGTGCATAGATGTACATGCGCTTTAGCATTGTATGCCCTAAAATCTCCGGTTATTCTTCTATCGGTCGCGATTTTCAGAATTTTCATCTTAAATTAAATGGAAAAAAATGTACTTTCTTTCTTCGATGTATATCTTCTTACTAAAGATTACTGCTACGAGCTCGAATCGCAGAATGAATACATTGGTGCCGTTAAAAAAACCTGATGTACATCAAATACTAAAAATATTAGAGAAGGAACACACAGTCAGACAAACAAATAAAAAGTTCGCACAATATTCTTTTAGTTTCTCACAATATCGATGCACCTTTATAAGCTTTTTTAAAATCTATTTTACTATAGTTGCTTCACATACTGGAAAACTCAAAACCATTTTTCTCTCTGCTAAGCAGGATACAGAGATCAATAGGTCCTATGTAGACTCCTACCTTGAGGTTATGATTATTATGTCTTATAAGTAAACTATAAGATTTTGCTTTAAAATTAAGCTTCAAGAATCCCAGCCACCATTATCAATTTGCAAGAAGTCAGATGTCTTGCATGCCAGTCGAATAAGAACATTTTGTTGTGAAGGCCTATGAAATCCTCTAGGTTAGACACAACGATTTCCCTTTGAAGCTTTATAAATTTTTTTGGTTTGTATAAAACACTACTATCTAAACTAAAATAATCTTTCTCCTGACATATATTAAATTAACGTAGTTTCTACGCATTTGCAGAAATTTTACCATGACTCTTTAGCTATGACAATTTATTATTTTTTATGTCTGACACTAGTTTCAGTCATATTTGACGTACAGTGTGAATATTACAAGCTACGTTCATTGTCTACCATTCATATTGTTTTGCTTCTCGAGAGTACTCGTTCTAGTTTTATTGAGCTTTAATTGTAGATAAATTTCGAAGGATTAATTTGATGAATGGCTAATGAAATTAAAAAAATTAAAAACGATATAGCTTTAAGTAATGCAATGATATTTATTGGTACAGGAGTATCTATGTATGCAACAAACCTTGAACAAGAAGTGTCTCATTGGAAAGGATTGTTGAAACATGAACTGCAACAATGTTATCGATCAGGATGGATTATTAACGAAGAATTTGAGGATTTCAATAATAAATTCCATAGTGACACAGCACAAATTGATGACTATTTGCTTGCTGCCAATCAAATTAAGTATTATTTTCAAATGGAAAATGATGAAACAAAAAATGATCTTTATGCAACATGGTTACGAGAAACAATAGGAAACATAGTAGTTAAAAAACCTGAACTTATTAAAACTATAGGAGAATTAGAGTGTCCAATTCTAACAACTAACTATGATTCATTGCTCGAAGATATACTTGATAAAAAACCATTAACTTGGAATGAATATTATGTTAATGATATTGATGATTCGTTGGAGAATCTCAAAAATTAAATTCTACATGTACATGGATATTTTGAAGACAAAGATAGTATAATTTTCAGTAGTAATGATTATGATCGACTTCTTGACAACGAATTCGAACAGTCCAAATTGAGAGTGTTTATGGAAACAAAACTCTGTTATTTATTCGATATGATGCTGGAATTTTTTATCTAAAATTTTCGAACTTATTAAAATGGATATTTCATGTAACAGGTAATAAACCATTGTCAATGTATAAACTTGTTAAATCGAATCAAAATAATACATTTAATCAAATATTTGATGTTTCATTTTCGACAAATATTAAAGAAGTTAAATATGGTCATAATTCGGAAGACTTATTACAATTTGTTAAAAATCTCAAATTCTGTACACCCGTAATACGTGAAAGTTTATCATTTACAGACCAAAAAGAAGTTGTTTGCAAAAAATATTTGAATTGTCTTATTAATGAATATGGGCACGTACCGATTTTCGGCTATTCTAATACAAATATGAGCTTATCTTTGGAAAGTGTCTATGTAGAATTAAAATTTGATCCAACACATTCATCAATAAAAGCAATGAAAATGCTAGAAATTAATGAAGAATTTAGATGTAAACTTTTATCTCCTGGCTTTTTTAATGAACATGAAAGGAAAAAATTGAATAGAACTATCATAGAAAAAAAATGCCTACAATTCTGAAATGCTCTATAGAGACATCATGATTGATCAATGGTGAAATGTTTTGTTAAGTAATAAAAATATATTTAGTGATAATGAAGCGACTACTATTAAAACAAAGGTGAATCAATTAAAAAAAAGTATTGTAGAAAAAAATAATCTCAAAGAAGCAAGACAATATCGAATTCAACAAGCATACAATAAATTTAAACATTTTATAATCTTATATAGGTCATTCAGGTTCAGGTAAAACTACATTATTGAAATGGTTGCTAATGAATATGGCTAAGCAACGTTTGGGTGAAAAGAATATGTTATTTGATAATATTTATTCTAGGACAGAGAAAATACCAATTCTTATTCCCATATGGAAATATGCTGATAAAGTAAAAGAAAATCATAATAAAACGAAATCTAGTCTACTTCAGTTTATTTGTGAAAATCCTACTTTTGATTCAATATTTTTCAATGTTGAAGAACGAAAAGAACTATCATCATTGATTAAAGAATCATTAGTAAAGGAAAATGTTTTAGTTATATTTGAAGGTTTAGATGAAGTTCCTGCTCATATAGATCGATCAGACTTAATGAAATAAATAAATACATTATTAGAACGATGAATAGATTATGATGTAGCATACGATAAACTTACTTATTCAGTTTATGAGCAAAAGGAAATAAATAATATTAAAAATCCAATTATGGGAAATCGATTGATTATAACAAGTCATATCGAAGGAAATTATTTTGAAGATATTAATTTTTATGTTCCAAGATTAACTATTGAAAATATGTCTAATGATGCTCTTAAATTATTCTGTAGTTCATATATGAAATGTATTAATGAAATTTCTATTAAAGCTGGACGAGTTACTCGAGAATGTATTATTGATCAATTATATAATGATATAACACAGAATAAAGATATATTTCATTTGGCGATTGATCCGCAATTAGCTAGTGTGATTGCTGCAGTTTATAATCAATACGAAGATAAATTACCAGAGAAAAGAATTGATTTATATGAAAAAGCTATCGAAAATATGATTGAACGTTTAGTAACTTCTTATATCGATTCTCCAACAAATTATCTAAATAAAGAACTTGGACTAAATGCTACTGTATGATGGTCAATATTACAAGAAATAGCTGAATATTTACATAGTAAGTTGAAGGTTTCTCAGAGAACATGCTAAATAAAATAATAAGAAATTGTTTAATAGGTTATCAAAAAGAATCATTGAAGAATCCTCAATTAAATATTGATGATTTAATATCGAAACTAGTAGATATTTTTAAATAGCAAGCAGGTTTACTCAATGAATTTGGTCATAATAGTTTTCGATTTATACATCGTACGTTTCAAGAATATCTCGCAGCTAAAAATATTATCTATTCTTTTGGACTCGAACGATCTGAAAACATTATTTATCACAATATTCATGATAAAATTGGTACTCCTAATTGGCGAGTTCCTCTTAGTATGACACCTGGAATACTAAGTAAATCAGTTGAACATAGTGAATTATTTACCAGTATCGTTACTAGATTATTAAAAGATGAACAAACTACATCTTATCAACAATCATCTACGCTTCTAGTGGTATTTGTCATCATAGGGTGTGGGTGTAGGTGTGGGGTGTGTGGGTGTGGGTGTGANGTATTTATGATGATCTTCTAATCAAACTAAATGAAATGATAGCAACACTCAAGAATAAAATGCATAATTATTTTGTCAATTCTTATTATGGAAGAATATTATTTATTGAAACATTAAATATTCCCAAGTCAAACTTAAATTTAGATATAAGTCAAAATTTAGAAAACGAGGATGATAACAAAGAAATTGTCGATCTTCCAAATTATATAGAACTTCAATCTTTATTTTTATTGATTGCACAATTGAATGATACAAAATTAGTTATTGATCAAACAGAAAGCACTGATCATTTATGGATTCATCTTTTAAAAGATACTGATAATCAGTCAAATATAGACAAGATATTAACTATTGGTTTACATGATGGAATATTTTTGACACCACAAGTAGCCATTATTGTAGATGAATTGATAGAAAAAGGAAAAGAAGATCATATATCGATGCTTTTTCCCTATATTATAAAACCGTCAAATGAAGTATTACCTGTTGTTCAGAGGTGGTTTACTCAATATAATAACAATGAAATTAAATATCTAGCAGCTCTTTTACTTACAGAAGCAAAACATGTTTTTGAATCAGCCATCGATACAATTATTGATTTGCTCAAAAGTGATAATGATCAAATGAGATATAGAGCTCAACGAATTTTTCAGCATCCAGAAAGAGATGTTAAAGAACCCAGCAAGAGACTATCTGTATTAGGAGAAAAAACAATGATGAAAATCCTCGAACATACTTTAGTGAAAGAGCACCTTCCAAGAGTTCGTGCTTATTTTTCTACATTTTTCTACGACTTACTATGGGATGATCCTATAGTTTTTCATAATTTATGTCAAAATATAAATCAATTACAAGAGAGAAACTCTGTTAGTGAAAGAAGAATACAATTTCTCGATAGAATTTACTTCATAAATGATCATACTTGGAATTCAATAATGCAAACTTTAGAATCATCTTTACATCCATTGTACATAGAAAAACTACTTCATTCTACGATGAATTTAGCAAGACGTTTTCAGATTACAGAAGATGATTGGATTAAATTTGCAAGATTACTATCAGTGACAGACACATGCCAATTTCAAGAACATGTATATTTTTCACATACAGATATGGAACTAATACAACTAATTCTTGATGAAGTTTCTGCTTCAACAACTATTACTGATGAAACATATTTTAAACATCTTGAATCAATCTTAATCACTGAGACAACTGTTAGAGTTGAACATATTTCACAACAGAGCTATGATCAAATCAAACATTTGGGTCGTTGTAATTTTACTGTTTCGAATGATGCAAATAGAACAATATTAAATTTATTAAGTAATTTTTCGATAAATATTGTTCGAATGGAAAATTTAATTCAATGGTTAATATTAAAAATGATAAGTTTCAATGATGTTAATGATACTATATTTGAATTAATTCTATGTGAAACATTATTATCTTTGGTTTCTGCTTGTGTTCAAAAGGAAGATTATTTGTATCGAAAAATAACAAATTCTTCAAGTTTTAATAAAATTCAAATGATTCAACTGTTGGAGAAAATGCTTAATTATCATCCGTATTTTCCAGCAAGAGGTAGTGCTTTTATATTACTTTCAGCAATGGAACAGCCTGATCATAAAGTAATTATCAATGCCATGAACACATTATTTGATGAAAATCTTGTGAAAGAATACTCCATGATTGGAGTTCCTCTCATTCGTTTATCACCTAATGAATTTATTGATGACTTAATGGTATATTTGAAAAGTGAAAGTGCTATAAAAGTTTATGAAATATTAAAAATCTTAACAGAATTTGCTTTAAATGAAAAACTAGATACGAATGGCAAATCAAAAATTATGAATTATTTAGCAAATGAAATTTCACAATCAAAATCAAAGAAGCTTGTTAATTATTATTATATAGATATTAAAATTCCTTTCACAACAACATTAGAACATGAATACTATAAAGCATGGATTAAAATACAAGGACTCTCGGGTAAAGCACAATATTCAATCACCATGGAAGAATCAAACAAATAACATAATTCAACTTTACTACTGTTGCTTTGTTTTTTTAAATAACTTTCTTTCTCACTGCAAAAACATTTCGTAAACTTCATGAACTTAAAAGTTAATGTTTACTTAAATATCAATTAATCATGAGAATTCAATTATGAATCTAAATATAATATAAGAATATCCATTATACTTATTAAGTAAATTAATATTCACTTGCTATGGTTTTGTTCTAATAATTTTGTAGATTAATATTAGTATAGAATTCGATTTGAAATTCTAGAAATCATCCTACTACAGATTTTGTCGTTTATATATGCAAAGTTAGAAACGGCTACTTTTTTTTTCGGGAAACTATTTATCTACTAACTCGTGTAGAAAAAGATAAAGATTGAGCCGAAAGTTTCAGCGATTCATGGAAAAATTTCTTTTTCTTGCTGAATACAAATTTGAAAATGCTCTAAGTTGGATATGTAAATGTTATATACTTAGCTAGATAAATATAATCGTAAATCGTAATAACTCGAATTCTTGTTGTGGCGAAGATATACAATACTGAAACTTGTTTTTAGCAAACAGCAGTTTGTAAAGAGGATGTCTGAAAAGCCCCTTCCTAAAATTTTTCTCATATATCTGTCCTGTTTTATTTAACTTCATCAGTAAATCTATTTTCAGAAAAACATGATGCAACGTTGCTTGTTGAATTGCTTGAAATTCTTCAATTATGCTGATCATTAAATCGTTCAGATCTTGTATAATTTTTTTATCGACATTTGCCTTGACTCATTCTCATAAAAAAGGGTGGGGTGTGGGTATGAGTGTGGATCTTCTATTCTTTCACATCCACACCTTCTCAACTGTATTTTCCACTTCAGATTGTATTTTCTTCTGATAATGGTCGAACAATATTTGGCATTGATGAAATATATCAATGAGCTTTTAGTGCCACGATACGAGAAATATCATATGTCATGAACGAATTTTTCTATACGATTCCTGATTCTCCTCAATCAAAGTATCATGTTCAATTATTGATAGATTTTTCATCGAATAATTATATGTATGAAACATATTGGAAATATGACGGAATTTAATTCAATTCATTTCCATGACATTCATGGTTTAATCGAACTTCATTTGAAATAAAAAATTATCTTAAATTGAATTATGAAATAATACATTCAAATGATTCTTCTATGGATGAAGATTATTTGTATGCAGATATATCATGCCGAAATGATAGTGGAAGAATGTTACATTTTTTATTATCGACTAGTACAATGAATTGCACTGTTTATTATACATGAACACCAAAAGAATTATACTTGTATGGTGAAAATTTTCAAGAAATGCAAACATTAACATTAATTAGTATCAAAGATAGTCCCAAAACATCTCTTATTCTGATTTTCAACGGTAAAAGTTACGATATTGTTTCAACTGATATTTATCCCATTTTTATTACATAAATTTCTTTCTTTTCATCTTAAATATTTATGAAATAATGTAAATAAAGTGCACATTAAAGAAAAATTTTAATTCATTTAGCATCCAATGAGTTGGCAACAGAAACCGACTTTGGGTTGGATATCGAATAAGCCGAAATGCTCAGTCAAACTGTAGAACTCTACTTGGAGTTCAAAAAAAGTCTTACTCAATGGGCTCTATCTTCAGAAAGATATGTGTATTGGTGAACTTTGAGATCGCTTCTTCAACGAACAATATAATTTATTTTCATTATCATGATTCGTTTATGGATTATTGAAAACGTTTAAGTTAATATTAGAGTATGCATTTGGTCATTTATGACTATATAAGAGAAATGGAAAAGATTTCAATGAAAATCATGCAAAAAAAAAAATTTTGATTTCAAAATTCATTAGTCGGAGATCAGTGCATATTGTTATTGTAGTTTCGTCATGTTGTTAGGCAGAAGAAAAATAGAACGAGAGTGATATCCGATTGACACAGATGGAGTGAAGAAACTTAAGCAAATACAATGTGAAAGCATATTACAGTACTGTTTTTTTGTCAACTTATCATTCCGCGACGGTTTCTGTTTGCGCATAAGAAGAGTACAAAAATATCTAGTCTGATAAACTGACAAAATTGTTAATAAATTTGAAGCGATGAAAATCTTGTTGTATTTCATACCATTTATTTTATGGTGCTATTTTAGTGAATGTGAACAACCAAATTTCCCGCCTCAAATTGTATTTTCTCCTGGCAATGGTCAAACAATAATTGCAATCGATGAAATAAATCAACGAGCTTATCAATCAATCCCTGTTTATCCTTCAAAAACACAAGCATCGTTTGCTATGAAAAATTTTCCATATTCAGTTCCTGATTCTCTTCAATCAAAATACTATGTTGAATTAGTAATAGATCCTCTAATGAATACATATGCATATGAAACATACTTGAAATATGGTGGAAATAATTTTAATGTATTTCCATCACATTGGTTATTAAATGGAAGTTCATTGGAAATAAAAAATAATGTTAATTTTACTTATCAAGTGATTCTTCTTTAGATGAAGATTATTTGTATGCAAATGTAAACAGTGAAATTGAGGGTGGAAGCAATTATCCATATCAAGAAATTTATTTAAAAGAAAATACGGAAATTTCTCTACAATTAACTCAAGTTGTTTATCGAGGATTTAGATTTATACGAATAACAACAAATTATAAAATAATATCAATAGGAAAATCAGATGAGAAATATTTTGATTTAATTCCCAAAAATTTGTCTATCACTTGTCAAGATCTTGATCTCGGATTATTATATTATCTACAATTTTCAAAGAGAAGTTTACATCAAAGTGTAGAAATTCACATTTCCCTTTCAACTCCATCACATTGAATTGATGGAAATGATACTGTTTGTATTCAATGGAATACAACTCAATGTATTGATCGTTTTACATTATCACCAAAAGAATTTAGTTTCAATATTAACAATCTTCAAGAAAAACAAATACTAAAAATAACTCGTGTTAAAGATTCACCTCAAACAACACTAATTTCGATTTTTTTATGGTGGAGGTTTCGATATTATTCGACCAGAAAAATTTCCCATTTATATTGAATAAATTTCTCTGTTTTCATCTATTATATTAAAATATAATTAAATAAAAAATTTTTATTGAAACATTACTTCCATTTTATTAACATTTATTTTAGTTACATAGTAAAAATAAGATGGTTTAGACGATATCGTTGCCTGACAAGTATTGACTCATATTTGTTAAGAGAAGAAAAAACTAAATAAACTCATTAATAAATTTCGATAAAAAAGCTGAATAAACTGTGATTAATATTACATCTTTAGTAATTAAGAAAAGTTTATAAATCATCTATTGAGGTTACATATTAATAACTATCAAAGAAAATATGCACTATTTGATTTGATTTCAGCTGCTCAGTCACCATAGAAAAAATGCGTACAATTTAATCTTCTTTTGAATAACATTGTATATTGTCAAGAACTATTTTTGTATGTTATGTCCACATTTCAAAGAAAACTGAAGAACCAAGATACATGTAATAATCTTAACATCGAGCAAAACACCCAAGGTCTTCAGTGCAAGAATGGATTAAGTTTTTCTCTCATTCACTTTGTATCATCAGAGTGTGGATGTGAGTGGATTTTTCGTGAAAGACAAAGTTTTGCCCACACCCACACCCTCAAGTACGCCTGTCGTTCGAAATCTGTTTTACCTTTTGCGAATGACTCAAGGAAAACAAAAAATATTTAAAAAAAACTCAAAGAAACGAAAATTGTGATATTTACTCATTGGAAAATGAGGCACAAAACAAAACAACCATTGCTGTATTGAAAGGTAAAGGTCGGTAAAGATTTCTTTTCTCGAACAAACTATATAAAAAATGTAATCTTCTATAAAGAAATAAAAAAAACTTTATCACTGTCTAGTTTTTATAAGAAAAAGCATAAAAAAAACAAATATATATGTGTCATATATGTTCCTCTGTTTTATGCGTTATATTTTCTTCGGTAGGAAAAAAAAGAAAACGAAGAAATGCTGATATTTCAAATGCTTCACATGCATATATATACACAATTCATGCTTTCTTTCTTGCTTATATATATAAAAACTTCATTTTGTTTTCTAATATGAAATGGGAGTCCAGAATTTCGGCCCAAGGAATTTTCGGTTCGGACTCAGAATAATGGCATGAAAGTGAGGGTGAGGGCGAAAAGCCCGGACCGAAAATTCCTTGGGTCGAAATTCTTGTAACCCATATATATGGTCGAATGTTTATTTTTATGTTCGTCAATAGTGTCTTTTTCTGATGTATATATTGTGCTTTTGATTGTATTAACATTCAAAAAAAAAATAATTTAATAAATGGGTTACTCGCTCTTCGTCAATAAAATTTTCGCCAATTGGCACTTTCGTCATTGGCGAACGTCCACTGCCCTTTCGCCACGTGGCGAAAGTCTTGTTGGCGAAGAGCAGAAATTCCTAATAAAATTGGTAATCGAATCTTAACTAGAAAAAGGTTGGAATGTAAACAGTGACTAAGAATATTGAATTACAAGAATTTCACAAGGACATAATATAAGGCCCCTGATTCTTTTAATGTTTTGATGGCTTTAAAGCAGACATATAACCAAAATTACATTTAATACCGTCAATAATAATTCAATACCGTGCTCGAATAATGGAAATTCAGTTAATTTATGAAACAATCGTGTACTTTGAAGACGATGACAAGTTATAATAGATCAGAGATGAGCACAGAAGAGGTGGCATTTAAAATTTTTGTCCTGTTCTGCCGCCCGCCAGAAAGGGAGAGCTCAGCAGAACACGATGGAAAAAGTTGTCCTGTGCTCATCTCAAATATAAATTGAAAGATTTTCTTCATTACAATACATTTTCCATTCTTTTTTTTCCAATAAAAACAAACAATGAGATAGAATGAAGCAAACTCATCTGATGGAATCCTTCTTCCAAGGTCTTGTGGTGGCTAAAATTTCTATTTTCTTTTAGAAATAGAACTAATAAGTTGAAGATACTCGTAACAAGAACTGGCTGCAGCAAAAAAAAATCATATGATGTTGTATTTTGTTTATGATAGTCTTTTTGATATGCTACTCATTTTTCTCTACTAGATCATGTCTTAACCATCTTTCCCATGCCCATGGTACACCAAATTGTAAATGATGTGTTGTTGACAACATTTGTTGTAAGCAACAATATCTTTTATTGACAGACGGACGAATAGCTAATGGTCGATGTGAACCAAATTGTATTATTCTAATGTATTTAATTAAATTTGTTTGAATTAATCTTTCAATAACATCATACTCACAACCTTCACAATTGAGATGTAATAAATTCAATTCTCCAGTTACAATGCTATTGCTCGTCTTTGATAACATGTGAAATTCGAATAATATTTCTGCAACATCTCTCAAAATTAACTTGTATTTTAGATCATTACCAATGTTCGGTTTGTTTTCTTGTTTCCCAACTAAAGATAAAGCTTCGGATTCTCTAATATCCTGCCATGTTACATCAATAAGATCATTTTTATTTGATAGACCGATATGGTATAAATGATGTTTACCTGTTTTCAGTTCTTGTAATATACTATAGGAATGAATTAATTTATCATAGAACTGTGCTACCGGTTCTAAAAACCAAACATGACAATTTTCATATTGTTTAATAAATTCGAGACCATCTGTACCGGCTTGATTGGCTCCACAATATATTATCTGACATTCATTTCTCGACAACATCAAATTTGTAAAGGGTTTCAAACGATCATCTTGATTCCAATAAAGTAAACTATTCAATAATGTTTGATTAATAGCTTTCAGTTTTTTTCTAAGAAGAATAACGGTTTCGATACCATTTGTAACGCTCTTATAAGGTAACAATCCAGTGACATGCTGATAACATTTTGTGTATGAATCAAGTGAGGTTTTACATGTTGAACTACCAATATCTGTATTGGTTTTATCAATATTTTTAACTGTTTGACGAATATCATTCACAAGAGTCTTAATGTAATTATATTTGAATATTAAAGAAGCCATCGATAGTAAAATAATTATCGGAAAAACGCACAACATAGTTCGAAGCCGCATTCTAAATATAATGTTAATATTTTATTGTCATTTACGATTAATTAGCAAATAGATCTAGATTTTATTTTATTTTATCTAAATTATGATTTTCAAAAAACAAATTAAACTAGAAGAGAGAAATTCGATTTTAATTCTTACTTCAACGATTGATTTACTTTTTTTTAGAAGAACTTTTCAGTCAAATACAACATACAAAGAAAAATTGTTTTCGTGATCTGATGAAAACGAAATAAAACCATCAGGTTCAAAGAAAATATCATTTTATCAAAAATGTAATGAAAAAAAAATCTACAAAGTAAAATAGTCTAGTTTTATTACATCCAAGACTCAGTTTATGCATACTTGTAATGAATAAATTACTGGCAAAGATTTTAGAATTAAAAGAGCATGTATTATAATGACGTTTACATCATCGAAGACGTCACGTAAACCCAATATTGAGTGAATTCAGTATTACAGCAGTGAAATGCCGTTTCGTACACGGTAAAATACGAACAACGTTTACAGTGGTATTTGTGCCATAACACAGGGCGTATTTTAAATGACTATAGTAATATACAGAAAGCTTCATCTAATGCAGACAGCTAGTTTTGACCGGTTTCTAAGAACTTCAGACTATTGAAAAAAAGAAGTTTTTCACAGTGAAATACTAACATATGACAACATTTGCTCCTTTTACTAAAAAAATAACAAAACATGGATCTACTAAATAATATGCTGTTTTTAATTGACTATTCGAGTAATTATCGATTTTTTAACATCAAACCTGACCAGCTTACGATACTCATCGATACACTATTGTCGTTTAGTAGAGTGTTTATAATGTAGTTTGAATCTATTCATTATATTTTATAGACTTGAATCAGTCCAGAACGTTGATAGTAGCGACTGTTTACAAACAAATGAGATGGAAAACAAGAATCGTTTGGTAAACCGTTTACAGTTGACCTAAAACGATATCGTACAAAGTCATTTGAACGTCTTTTACGTTTGCTATGTGGTTACGTTAATCGTTACCAGAGATTTTATTTTTTTGTGACCATTGTTCACAATAGTCGTAACACATTGCAGAACTTCATTGATGGTTGTCGTGTTACACTCTAATTATTTAATATACGATCTTGATTGATTTATCTGTACTGTGAACTGTGAAGTATCAGTCGACTTTATATCAGAATCGAAGAAATATCAGTGATTATTGTAACTAATGAATATACTGTTTATTAGAGCTTATCGTTTTCGTTGCTGATTGACTGATATAATGCATAAAGTTTAGAGTTCAAATGATATTTCATGCATTTTATTTTCTTCTTCAAATTATATAAGAACTTGAGTGTTGATATTGTGAATTTTTCTATGACACGATTTTCTTCTTGACTTATTCTTAAATTTGTCAATGATTTGGTTTCCTATCATAAAATCCTAAAAATATGTTTACAAAAAAGAACGAAAGATAGACCTATTCATTTTTATAATTACGTTTATTTTATTTTAATACTCAACAAAAAACTATAAGAGTATATTTATCATTACTCTTAATGTTGATGTCAATTATACTAGTTTATCACTTCAGTCATTTCTCATATCAGATAGAAGACAACATTGTGTATAGGAGAGAGCGCACGAAGGAAAGATCAATGAAAAAGATTTGACAGAGCAGAAGAAAAAGAAGACATTTATAGAATAGAAAGAGAGAGTTATCGATAGCAAGACTCGTATATCCTTTATCTTTTCATATGTCACTTTTTATTAGCATAGTGACGCTATTGGTAAATCATATTTCTCGAACGTTTCACGTGTTGTTATTTTCATTAAATAAACTTCTAGAATATTGTTTTCTTTATTGTTTTATAGTCGTTTTTTATATGATTAGTCCAGATGCATGAGAAAAAGACAGTAAAAAATGCATCTTACAATGAATTTCTACATAGAAATATAATTTGAAAAGGTATATATGACGAATGTGAGAAAGAAAGTGCACATGAGAGAGTGACACTCACGCCATTTGACTTCTTCACGCAATTAGTCACATTCGTCATGCGTTACGCGTTTGTTAATACGTAGATCAATAAAGAGAGGACATCAAATGTGAGAATCATAAAAGAGAATGATAGTTACACGTTGCAAGGTTATTCATATGCGAAGAAAGTATTTATAAAAGTAATAAAGATGAGGAAATAAAGATAAACATAACATAATTCATTAAAATAGATTGAGTTAATTAATGTGAAAATCTTGACATAGCTACTTACTAACTAATAAATGTTTCTTAGCAATTTTCATTTATTCAACTGGGCGCTTCGTCATATCTTGGCAACGCTAGCTGGTGAGTTAAAATGAGAAAAAGAAATTTTCGTCTTACTTAGATCTACCTTTGTCAAATTAAGTCACTTAGAAACTTTTTCGTATAAATGATGAGAAAAAACTGCAATAATATCTTGGATCTGTTCGAATACAATGATAGAATGAACTTTTCTTTATTTTTTGAAAAATCCTAGTCTTCGAAGATATACGGTAAATAACTTTAAAAAATGATCAAACGACTGATGTAAACAGTATTCACGATATAAAAACACAAGTAATCTTTACCTTTTGGATGCGGCATGCAGCGTCGACATAAAAAAATCGAAATTAGTGATGATGTGTTGTATATAATGTACACTCGTATGTTATTCAATTTCGTATTAGAAGGAAAGGAAATCAACTGTGACAAATTAATATACCATATGCACATGCAATCATAAAAATGCACCAACATTGGTAATTCAATTGGTTGAATCCTTACAATTGACCGATTTCCATCAGTATTTCGTCAACTTTGAAGCTATTGGAACTAAGCAATTTTGTCTGTTTCTATCGATTTTCATGACTTGAATGATTCATAAATATGAGTTCAAACATTTCTAACTGACAAAATTTTAGTTATCATCAAAATTCTAATTTTAAATATTGAGATCACGCTTCCTCATCGTACAGAACTAAAGATTTTTCATTTTGAAATTTTCAGTTTATTTCTTTGGTCTATTTCTAACTAATTGTTCGAAACTTTCAATAGATAAGAGTTTTCAGTTCATATTTTCAATAGAAAAATATCAGAAAATATTCGATTATGGTGTGGAAATTTAGCTAACTGCTAATCTCATTCAAATATAAAAATATACAGGTATTAACAGATAAGACTATAGTACAGATTTTTTTAAATTTCCAAATTAATATGCCTGAAGTTGATATTTACATATTAGATCCAAAGATAATGATAAGTAACTCCTTTAAGCATCTTGGATTTACTTAAAATAGTAAAATTTTGCTAAAGCTCATTGTGAACAGATGTCTGCAGAACATTGAAAGATCAGTGTGCAAGTTGAAATTGCTATGAAATGGTAGAACTCTATCTAAAGAAGTGTTGAGAAGATGTTGCTATGCTTACATCTTTTCCTATTCTACTTGGATTTTTCTCTTCTTACCTTCCTTATCCAAGTTTAGCAATAAGCACTTCGAAAAAAGTTTGGAACAGCTCTATCTGTAGGTTTGATGAACTTTTCCTCATTTATTGACAAAGTTTCGCTCGACAACTTCGTATATCGAACGATTTATCTAAAAACAAGAGTAAAAAAAAACATCTTGTCATGTGATGTAAGTTCATGTGAATTATTGTGGAACTGATGTTTCAAGTAGAAGAATGTAAATTCAGTATTTATTTCTTAAATAAAAAATAATTTAAATTGACATGAGAATATTTGTTTTAGTTTGTTTCATAGAACTTTCATAGTTAGATTAAATGTTAACATGATTATTATTTATATTAAATCAATCAGAAACTAGCAATAAAAATTTTTTCTCTATGGAAAGAATATTTGAATAATATTTTACTTTTCAATTCTTATTAAATAAAAGATAACATCATTATTAATAAAAAATACAACATATATTTCCTCGTCCATAATAATAATAATCATACTTTCACTTAAATGAAATTTTAAAGTTTATTACAATAATCATAATCTTCAAAAAAAAATTTATCTATAAGGTTTTAAAAAAACATTTCACATGTATTATGTTATGTAAGAAAGCAAAATTTTTCTTTTTTATAAAACGTATCAGAATAAATATCATCAAAAACAAACACGATTAACCGTTTGTAACTTTTCTTCTTTCAAAAATCTTGTTCAACCTTTGATAGATTTTACGGAGTGATGATTCTTATCAATGAATACATCTGAATTGTCATCTTCTTCTTGATCATCTATTTTACGATTTAATGAAAAAGCATCTAGTGGAATAAAAAAAGATGCTAAAACAATTCTTATGATCAAAGTAAATTGAACACCAACAGTATAAATCAATGCTGATCTTATAGTTCCATGAGACTTATAAACACTATCAATATATTTTCCAAGAGATAGATTTGCAATTCCATAAATAGTATCATAGATGATTGTATATGACCATCAAGTGTTACATCACTAGAAAATCATCTAAATGATATTGGCATAAATGTTATAGCAATAATCCAAGTATATTTAATATTATTCGTCGAACGATAACAGAATGAAATGTACCAAATGATAATTCATGCTGATGCGCTTAATTGTAAACAAGGTATAGAATTTCGAATTGAATTAGATAAAAATAATATGAAAAAAGCATCAAATAATTCTTCAAAATTCTATCCACTAACAATATTCCCTAGACTGTAAGGATAGGGTCTAGAAACGGAAATTGATCTGTCTGCACGTATATCGTTTTTGTCGGTAACATGGCACAAATGACCGTTTTTTTTGAGACAATGACCACGTAACTACGGCACTAGTGACCATTTCGGTAAATATGGTACAAAAGCCCATATAGCACCCATATTACAAATCAGCATATGACGTATAATAAAATTTTGACAAGTGAATCAGAACAAATAAGTAATTTTATGATGTATGAAAACGATATTATTTTAAATGTGATTTTTTTTCAGTATAAACAGCGCTAATTTTATTAGCGCCTTTTTGTACTCAGAAGAATTTTAGTATTAACTTTTTAATTTTACTCTTATAACTTTCTAATACATGTGTGTCATTATGGCGTCAGTCTAGGACCAGATGAATCGACTGTCGATGAATGTTACTTGTTTTCTAATGAAACAGAATTGTTTAAATATCGTCTAGCAACTTATGGAGCAATACCATCTTCAAGATATCAATGAGCATAAAACATTAGTGAATAACAACTAAATAACATAATATATTTTCGACTTATAAAAATCATTTTTCCACCAATATAAAAAGATTGTTCAAAAGCGATCATTTCTTTAAGAGTTATTGTAAAATAATTTGATTATATGATTCCTGTTGCAGTAGACAATATTAGTGTACTTATAATAGCTTGCTTATTTTCACGATTTGGAATTAAGATAAGACCAGTAATAAAAGCTTCAGTAGGCAACAAATGTAGCATAAAAAATGTGAACTAATGCATAAAATCGTTTTTGTTTTTGAATATTGTGATCAGTTAAATTTCTGAAAATGACTCAATGAGTCGGCCTGACTCTTCTATAAGTAATAACAGTTCTTGCAAAAATAATTATTATCCAATCAATTTTATAATAATCATGATAACTAAAATAGTTTTTATTTGTTAAATTAAAATTTTTGGGCTTTATATATTAACCAGTAGCAGCATCAAGAATAATTAAAATAGCAGTCAATAATGCAACAAACAATATTGCTATTGATAAAATGCATTGTGATGCTTGATTCAAACAAAAAAGTAATTCAACTCGTTCAAATGTGTATGGAATTGTTCATCCTTTTAAAGCATCTTGATCATAACGATTTGTAGCAAAAGTCATTGCAGATTTATTAAATGCTTTTAAATCAAATTTGTCAATAATGTTATTGATTGTATAAATCATAGTATTTCGTTTTTCTCTTGCAGAAAAACGTGATCCTTTATTATTTTGATCATCTTGCCTCGATAAAAATTTGTCTTAAACTGAAATATGATTTATAATAATGGTAGAATAACGTTAAGATATAACACAAATTTTAAAAACTCTTCATTGTACTTTTTGTATCTTGTTTATTTTTAACTGAGTTTTAGAGAGAAAATAGCGTGTTTATTTAAGATCGCTTGACACTGCTGCTACTACATTACATACATTAACTATGAGAAGAAAATGATGGAATAAATGATTAATATGTCAGTTTTCTTTTGTACCTAGTTATCGCTATTATTTCCATGTAACATAGAAAACAAGTCATGGAATTGTACATAAATGGCTAATGTAGAAGAGATGAATGTATCATTAGGTTTAAGGACAGGTGTAGATGTACATAAAGAGGAGACACGTACCCACAATTACACCCTTAGATCAACATTTCAATCAAAATCGTTTACCATAAAACAAAAAAATAAATCACAAAGTACAACATAAAGAAAAGCTCTTCGCTTTGTCCGATTGTTCTTCATGTGGCATTAAAAATGAAACACCGATCTTGCTCACCTTATATAAAAATTCATTGAACGAATTAAATGCATTAATACAAAAAAATAATAATAGAGACGGCAATTTTTATTGGTGAGTATTGTAATTATTGATATGTTTCGGTTGTTTTCACCATCATACAGAAGCATCGAAAACAGCGTTGTGCGATGCATTTCAAGTTTCATGGCGCGTACGAAACTCTTTATGATCTTACCCTAACCTCAAATTAACACTCACACAAACTCTAGTCTCCATCCACTCCACAACAACATCTACACTTCTATTCGTATATTCTGGTACAGTCACAAACAGGTCATATCCTCATACGAGTTCATGACTAAAATGAATTACATAATAACTTGAAATTTCAATATGTTATAGAAGAAAATCGACCAAAGAATCTACAGGGACTATCGACAATTAGAAACAACTGTTAGGAACTCCTAGGAATCAGTATGAATGACCAGGAATTACCAAGTATTAAACGGGTCTACCTAGACCTATCGTTGATAGCAAAGATGAACGTAGAGTCATATTCATACCTACATCAAGACTCTAAGCCGTACTCACACTTACATCCAAGTAGACTGTGACAGACTCTATTGAAACTATTCAAAGAAATCAATAAAACCTGAATCACGTTATAATTCAATTTTATTTTTTTGGACTACAGAATAATTCAGTTGCATCATCTAGTTAACTGTTGAAACATTTCCTTCAGTTCTTCGACGAGTTGAGTATGCATGTAAGGTATCGATGGAAATACAAATTGCTCTCACCTACACTCACATCCACACCCTTATTCATACAGTTCTTCGCCACAATACACAATATGTCAAGAATAAGAAAGATAATCATTGAGAAAATTATTGTCTTGCTTCAAGAAATAACATATAAACTTGTTATAAAAAAAGAGCTTGAGCGTCCCAAAAAAAAGTTATTTCTTGTTTAGAGTAATCTTTGATTATTTTCGATGAATATGAGCGCATTCGTTTCTTTGATAAATCAGTTGACGTAACATAATTACTAAAATATACAACAAAAACAAAGTCAAATTATGACATGCATATGTCGACTACCTCTGAACGTCTACTCAAGCCACCACAACAGCATCCAAGTCCCATAAAAACATAGGTAATTATGATGGTTACATAGGCACAATTAAAGACGGACTGGTGGCAATAGGTACTGGTTTGCGAAGGATCATTGAATTGAACTGTAGGTTTTGCTTGAAACACCCATACATTACCCTAAAGCGAGAAAGATAAGCAGAAGAATCATTTTTCATCGTCTTCAATGCGACTTACAGCGATGAACCATGCAAAGTTGAATAATGAAAATATAATCAATAGAGGAAGACACGATATACCTGCTTCTTTCATTAGCGTCTGAAAAGACAAACAACACTTCAGAATGTCCCAAACTTTTAGAATTCAGGTAATTTTGTCTTGTACTAAATCGTATTGCGCATGCTCATTTCATGTAGTGCTTAGAAAAAGGCTTGAGAATGAATCATTTAGAATAATCACTGTAGTTCGATATTGATCAATTATCTGGACAATATAATAATCTAACATTTTTAGCAATCTTTTTTTTCCTTTTATGCATAAGAGTGACTCAGAAATGCCCATTGCACGGTAACACTGATGGTTTTCGTGCATTGGTCGATATTTCTAAAGTCGCTGAAAGTTAATCGCAGATTTTATTTCATGAAACGAACGATTTTTATCATATCTTCTTTCCTAAATGGTTAAACCTTGATGAAGAAATTGTTTTACCTGTATAAATGATATCATAACCGTTGTTAGTCCAACAGCGCCCGCAACGATCAAGTACTTCGGGATCATGTGATTGATGGGACATGCGTTCATATGAAGAGAGCCAACTATCAGTTGGCTCAGTGGTATGGCACCAATTACAGCAAGTATTAGTATAATTATCCAGAACATAATCGCTGCTGACGCAGCAAAACCACAGCATTCTCGTGCGCCTTTGAAAAAGTCCATTTTTGCTGTTGATGATGTTTTCGGTGGTGTACTGGACGATACAGCGGTTTTAATGGGTCTATCGAAGGCGTCGAAATCCACGCGTATTTTTATCTCAGGAGAGGTATGTCAGTGCGTAATAAATCGATAGCAAACACGGCTGATCGCAGGATCTAAAAAAGATAGTAAGTTATAACACAATTGTTTTTTTTTTCAGTCGAAGATTAGCTACACTAACGTTATTTTTATGCGTTATTTTGTTTTACAAAGTTGGTAAAAATGAATACAGGATCCTAGTGAATCTTTATCTCATCTTATGTTCTTCAGAACTAGTAGGATACGAACAAGAATCAGTCAACATTCAACAGGCTTTTTTCAAATTTCTTTTAATAAGAAAACTTCAAAAAATATGTGACGATCTCTTAAAAACAATCCTATTTGGATTTAATGTACTAGTAGTGCTATGTTACAACTTTGACTCCGTACAAAATCGTACGAAATTTTCTTAAGATTGAAATATTTGAGATGATAAACAATACTCAATAGTTTTAATAAATAAACGAATGTAGAGTTTGTTTTAATGCAAAATCTTTTATTTCTAATATTTTTATGGAACTTTTCCATCTTAAACGGTCATTTTCAACCTTATACCAAAACTTTAAAACAGATGTTAACAAGACAAAAAAGATGAAAGTAAAATAAAATAAAATAGTAATACAGATATTGGTGTTTTTAGTTAACTATATATACTTTACAACATCATAAACATTAACAACATAAACAGATACATCATAACCTTGAATTTCTTGTATAAATTAATTGTATTTTAAAATAACTCAATGTAATCACATTGAGTGTAACTCATCAGAATCATCATAAATGACAATGAAATTTATTCCATAAACGTATAAACCTACTTTTATAAGACTCATGTTTCAAATTTCTACTTTAAATCCAATGTGATTACATTGAGTTATTTTAAATTACAATTAATTTATAGAAGAAAATCAAGGTTATGATGTATCTGTTTATGTTGTTAATGTTTATGATGTTGTAAAGTATATATAGCTAACTAAAAACACCAATATCTGTATTACTATTTTATTTTATTTTACTTTCATCTTTTTTTGTCTTGTTAACATGTGTTTTAAAGTTTCGGTATAAGGTTGAAAATGACCGTTTAAGATCGAAAATTTCTATAAAAATATTAGAAATAAAAGATTTTGCATTAAAAAAAACTCTACATTTGTTTATTTTTTAAAATTAAATTAAAATCTCATGTACTATTGTATTCATACCAATACTCAATAGAATCTTTTACTAACTTGATAAATATTCATTGTTTATTTCTAATATTGTATTGAACATTCGTAATAGTCTTTTTTTAGAAATCTTCATCTTATTATGTTCGAAATAAATGAAAATGATTTATTATAAAAAACCCCCTTATGTTTTCATAAGAATTTGACGTTCATGATATCATTTTAGATTCCATGAAAGATGCTCTCCGGGCAGATGCTCCCGCGACAGTTGCTCTCGAGACTCGGATTAGGCCCAAATCAAAACCGCAACTCACTCTCTGTCTTCCCTCATCCACACCTACATCCCCATTCTCATCTACGCCGTCACCCTCACTCAGACTTGCGTCTGCACCCTCAACTGTTCGGGGAGCAAGTGTCCGGGAAGCACCATTCGTGTTATCATCATTTTAGCATACGGATATTAGTAAAATACACTCTCATCCACTCTGACCGTCGTTTGATTCGAAAATAGTATCAATCGTTAGAGCATAAAATTCTCCATTCATGAGACTCCACTCCGACCCATTTTCTACGAAAAATCTTAGACAAAGGAATCAAATATCATTTTTATGAGTTCACTCTCACCCACCATAACCCATTCTCACCCAGATCTTAACAAAAGGATGTAGGTATGAGTCTGAGTCGGATCAGAGTGTGGATATGGATAGTTATGGGTGTGGATGAGGTGTGGGGTAGATTTTGGGCTGTGGGTGGGTTGTGATTTGGTATGAGCGTGAGATGTGAGTCAGGAATAGTTGTAGGTGTGAATGTAATAAGGCACACATCCACACACACAAATACGCACTCCCATGTCTACACTTCGTTTACACCCAAGACGAACCCACATCCACACCCTCCCATATCCACAGCCAAATTGATACCCACAATCACTACGCACACATCTAAAAGCGAAACAGAATCTCACACTCTCTCACATCTATGCCATGTGAGATTGAATGTAGGTGTGGATATGAAGTATGTGTGGTGGCATGGGATTTGGTGTGGTTCACCGTGGGTGTAAGCGAGGTGTGGATATGGGAGTGCGTATTTGTGTGTGTGGATGTGGGCCTTATTTCATTCACACCTACAACCCTTCCTTACTCACATCCCACGCTCATACCAAATCACAACCCACCCAAAATCTAGCCTACACCTCATCCATATCCACACTCTGATCCGACTCACACCCATACCTACACCCTCTTGTTAAGATCTGGGTGAGAGTGAACTCATAAAAATGATATTTGATTCCTTTGTCTAAGATTTTTCGAAGAAAATGGGTCGGAGTGAGATCTCATGAATGGAGAATTTTATGCTCTATCGGTTGATACTATTTTCGAATCAAACGACAGAGTGGGTGAGAGCGTATTTTATTAATACCCAAAACTTTTATTCTTTTCTCTGATTAATGTAGAATTTTATTATTGGTTAAGATTAATGGAAGTCCAAAAATCGGATCGAATCTATTGCATGGTTAACAACTATTATATCATAATTTAAAGGAAAATCTCTTAGAATCTATGATAATTACGAGAAGCACAACCTTCACTACTTAATGTAGATCATCAGATTTGCACGAAACCATTCTTATCATGTGGAAGGCACTGTTTTTAGATACACGGAAGTATCATCCATTGATAAACCAAACATTATACATCAACGGAGTACTTACTACAAGAAGATCTATGATGATATATGGTTGTCAAATCCTGAGAAAGATTCTGTTTCACAGATGAACCACTATTTACATACCTTATGTAATCAGTTGCAGTATAGCTACTTGAAACGATAAAAGAGAAATACAGTTGAGTTTTCAATATTTATATGATAATCAAGAAGCGTGGGTAGAAACTTTAGATGAATAATTCATGCTTTTTTTAGTATAGGAAGAAAAAAAGTAAGTGAAGAGAAGTAGCAAGATAAGATCATATGGTATGTTTTATTATTCATATAGAACGCTAATAAAAATAGAAATGCATAAAAAAAAACTATTTTAATACAGGCAGCTCGAGTTTCAGTGTTTGATAACGAAAAGAAATTCTTCAATTTGAATTTATATGACACAGATAAACTACAAGCGTCCTCGTACGAAAAATAATTACTTTTTTTAAATGGTTTCTTTTTCTTGCATCTTTTGTTATTATATCTGCTTTTACATATCCACCTATAAATTATAAAACAAGCCACACGTGCTCGAATATTTTCTATTTTACTTGCTTGTTATTACATATTTGTTCGATATAGACAAAAGAATGTCTCAATCCTATGATATTGAGTGAAAATAAATAATTATCTCCGAAAGACAACAATAGTTCCTAAAACAAAAGATTATTTTATTCTATAAGGATATATTTACAAGTGGCCTTGAGATCCCTGCAGGTATGGGTGTGGGTATCAGAGTACATCCATAAATACGCTGGCACGTACGCGCAGACCCGCACCTGCATCCCTATGAATGCATTATCTCTTCGAAACTCTCTTCATATGATGCTTTATAAAGAAAAAAGAGTTCAATAGAGGGGCAGCGGAACGTTTCAAAACCAGGTGAGGCTCAATGGGTGTCTTTTGTTATCTTGAGCAAACCTACATATTACGTTGACATATAGCTGAACAAAGTTCAAATGCTAAACTATTTTAAACTGTTTAGTTCTATTGTGGTCATGAAAGTTACTGTACTATTTTGCTACTCTTTAATAGAATAACATTTCAATCTTTAGAAAGCTACAAAAGTTCCAAAAACTATAAGAATCATTTATTTCATACACAAATTAGATTATCAATTCAGAAAAAAAACTTATCATTTTTTATTCTCGATGATACGAACATTGACAGTATTTGAGCTGAATCAATTTGATAAAATTGTTTATTATAAATATGTGGCAGCCAATAATGACAAAGTCGCGGTTGGTTTATAGAAACTCACAGCATATTTTTCAATCTATTTAGTCGTATTAAATGCCTATCAGACAGTCACTATGAAGAATGACGATGAAAATATCTGATCGTTTGCTTTGGTTCGTAAAATATTCAAGAGCCAATCGAACTGATTGTTTCGATGAAATTTGATGATTATAACGTAAAATAAGGACGCTGATATTTTACTCGACATAAAATATTTTGAATATGACTAATGTGCAGATCTGCAGGAGAGAATTTTTTGCTCCGAATCTCGTGTGTTCTGTCCCGTGATGTTTCAAAATGTCCCGTCTCAATTTTTTTCCGAATTGTCCCGTAGAATTCCGTCAGTTCCGTTGACCGAAAGGAATACAAAACATTCTCCTGTCAGAGAATAATACGTCTTTTCTATACCACCAATAGACAACTTAAATTCACATAGATAGTTATTGGACGAATCACTTAGCTATCTTTTAGTTTATATGATTGGCAGCAAAATACCGGCCGAGGAACATGTCTGGGTGCAGATGAAATTAATAATTTGTTACTTATCAAATGAAATATTGCTACATTGATGAAAATTTACTTGTCTGTAGTCGAAGTGTAATAAGAAAAGGGATTAATTTGGGATAAAACTTCAGTTTAAGTACTCTCTTGTTCTCATGCTTACACTGATTTCTGTGCAGGATACGCTAATTAAATGAGACGATATGGCTAAATCATAGTAGCAGTGAAACAATTGATAAAAAATAAATAATAAAGAACAGATTTGAAGACATCTGACAACAGGTTTTTCTGTTATGCTATTTATTTAAATATTTCAATATTTGTTAGAAATAAAAGCGTCTCAAACTTACGACTCCTTCTGATATGTGAATTTAGAACATTCGGGACATCGGTTGTTTCTGAAGAGTTCCGAATCACGTTTCCCGCAAGGGACGGAACAAACGTGATTTTTCAGGATTTGGGACTGTCCCGCAGATCTCTAGATGAATGCTATCGTAATCTTCTACCGTTCGAATAGATTCATGATGTCAAATGGGTTCATAAAATGAGAGAGAGAAATTCAGATGATTGTAGAAATCAATTTTTAAAAAGACTGGATTTAGTTATTAGGGGTGTATTATTAGTTAATAAAATGTAGAGAATGACAGTGTCACGAAAGAAAAAACAAATGCTCGGATATGAATGTTTTGTATTTGAAGTACACCATTTTATGATTGATTTATTTTACATACTACTTCGTGTTAATAAAATAAAAGATGTTACAAAAAAACCGTGACCGCATTGATAATGAACTTTATTGTCACCTCAATTTTTCAGTTTTCGTGATTTCAATAGATAGATAAACATGAAAAAAAGTTTCAATTGCCTGCACTGAAATAAGTTTCACCTCTGCAAACAACGCCAGGTTCGAATGTGAGTAAACCTTACGGCAGTAATTCAAGTGAGGTTCAAGCCTTCAAAACCTATATGTTCCACCGCCTATGCCCACACCCACACCCACCCAAAATTCTTTTCAGAAGTGGATGATCGAACCAGTTCTGTTCTGCAGTCACACACTATCACACGTCTTGGCGTGTATAATATATCTTATATTAAAAAAACCCTAAATTAGAGTCCCCACTTAGTCACCAAAACTGATGTTAATTGCTTTAAAGTTCACAAATGTGGACATGATTTAGGGATTGATTCAGATAACCACGATTTGTGGGAAATGATAACCTACCGTCCACATCTAGCACAGAATGACAAGAATACTTTAAGAATGGGTATAGAATTTTAAAGTGTCTTAAAAATGGCTACACACTAAATACAAAGTATGGCTACTAAGATGATATTTGATCATTAATAATATCTACCATTAATATATGCGACAAGGACATTTTAAACACAATTCAAATTGAAATTGCCTTATACCGGGTACGACAAAAGTTTTGAGACATTTGGTGTTTTTCATATATCTCAGTTCATACAAAAGATAAAATCTTGAATTTAATTTTGAAAGATGTGCTATTCAATTGTCTACAAAAGTGTATTTATCTTAATTTAAAATAATAGCACTGAGAGTTTTTATGGATCAAATAGTGTGCTTATATGAATTGTTTCTATACTCCACACGTTTTTCTAATGAATTATTTTTTCTGTAAGAAGGAATATTTTGCTTTTAGAAATAACGGACTGTCAGATAGCTCTTGAAAACTCCGGTCGATTGCTCATATATTTAATAAACATTCTTTCCATTAGATAGAATTTTTCGCGAAGTAGTATTTTAAAAATCGCAAATTCTCTCTGTCTATTACTCCTTTCTAGAAAAAACTCTTAAGAATGTGATATGTGGCCAAACTGAATTCACTTTTTAAGTATTTTGAAGAAAAAACACATCTCTTTCTACTGAAAGCTCAAAAAATATTTGACAGAACGATTCAATTGGAAGAAAAATCTGAATATCACCAAGAATACTGTTTGTACAGCAACATACCAAACATACCACTTTTATTAGGCCCAAACGAATTGTAGTCAAATAAAGGCAAATTACTCTGGAACAGCATTGATATCTGATCGTATTGCTAATAATTAGTTTCTTAAGCACCTGCTTATAACAGGAGAAACTCAGAAAAAGTATAGTAGAAAAACGTATAGGATATACAAGCAATTCATGTAAGCACATTATTTGACCTATAAAAACTTTCAGTTCTATTATTTTAAATTAAAGTAAATACACTTGTGCAGAGAATTAAATAGCACATCTTCCAAAATTAAATTCAAGATTTTACCTTTTATCTTAACTAAGCTACATGAAAAACACCAAATGTCGCAAAACTTTTGCCACACTCGGCAATCCAATTCTCCACATCGATTATTATCACACGACGATCGAAATGATTCGCTATTAAAAAGTTTGACTGCACAGATCTAAGACAATAAAGGATCAATCAAACAATAAAATTAAATTAATGTAAGGAAACCATCAACTTACTCGTCGAATGAACCCAAAGTAGTGGTATATAAACAATTGTTCATCATTTAACAAATTTGTCAACGAAGCCAAAACAATTTTTGGATGGGAGATCTCTAATTTCAAATCTATTATATTAAAAACTGCTCCGCCTTCCTTAATGAGAACTGAAACCCTTTCTGTTTTCTTTTCTTTTTTTTCCCTTTGCCTCCCTTTCTAATCAATTCTTCGAAAATTCAGGTTTTATACTTACGAGGGAAGACCACCAACTGTTCAATCGCTTTTGCGTTGAAACTGTTTGCGTTATGTAGTTCCCAAAGAGTTATGAATACGCTGAAAATATTTTGAACGGATAGCTTATTGTAACGAAAATAGTCCATTTGTAAGGTATGAGTTTTATTGAGTGCCTGGGGTCCCCCTCANTCGCTTTTTCCCCCTTGCCTAAGTAGCAACAACAGCTACATCGTATTTGACGTTTTAATTCCGCAGGGATTGCGCTAACAGCTTTTAATTTTATTTTCATGCTCAATGATCCGCAATAAATGATGCATGTTTCTAAGGATTACTAGTGATTACTGGTGATTACTCGTGATTACAAGTTGATTACTAGTATTAGTAATCAGTTTGTTTCTCCTTGAAAAAACTATAGTACGGAACCATAGGGATTACTAGAAAACTATGAAGGTTTCGTATTTTCTTACGACACCTTTTTTTCGCTGTACGGAACTTAAAATAGGTTTCGTAGGAGATGGTTCAGACGGTGTACCCGTGGACAGATCCTTTTAAGGTTTCCTAGATTTTAACAACCATTTTGTTAAGCATTTGGACACATTTGGAAGCTTTTAGACACCTACGAAACCTTTTTGGAGGGTTTGGTAAGTTACCTTTTTTTACTGTGTAATGATGATATCTTTTGATCGTTCTAATTCTCTTATGAATTAATCAAATGGAGCCGCCGTAAACCGTAATGAAATCAATTTAGAAAAATATTAATATACGCATAATCTCCTGTGCGTAATTCAAACTGTGACAATACTTCGAGCGCAGTCAATTGAATAAACTTCGGTAGCATGTTAAATACGTTATGCAAATACCATTGATTGATGAGAGTTTAAGCTGGTCCGCATTGAGCAGAACTATTATTTTCTGAAAATAACTTTCCCATTCAGTTTAATGAATAAATCTGAACCTAAATAATTGTCACTATTTAAACAATTATTGATGTGTTTCCGATATTCATTTTGAAAAAACCTCCGTCACCTGCAGTTTTAAAAAAAATCAGTCTACAATCTAGAGAGTCATCTTTCTGTATTATTTATCGATTTGAAAAGTACGTTGAATTGTATCATAAATTTGACTATGAGGATGATGTGAACCACATTCTCCATTACAGATCTTAACTGTCACATTATATACACCTGGAAACCATTCTTCACAAGGATCTTATGAAAAAACAATTAATCTTTTCGAACATTCAAATTTAAAGCAATAACTTACTGACAGCAGATTCACAATCTGGATCTGGTGTTGTATCAAGACTAAGACGTTCAGCATATCTGCCTGTTTTTTTTGCTTCGATCAAGTAAAATGAAGAAACTTTTATTCCGTCAATAGTTTGAACATCAACGAGCATTTGGCCTGTACCAGTTCCATTAAAAGTTTGGTAGCTCAAATCAAATACAAATTTAGTGTAAGCTTGTGCATGCGGTGGAGCAATAATAAATGATAAAAACTTCGCATCACCATTATCAAAGACTATAAATGAAGAGTCAAAATTAGTCTTTATTCCTTCTGATCTAATAAGAACAATGATTTCTTTTACCTGGACAAAGTGTTAACTTTTCGCAAAAATAAATTGGATCCAAATCAATATCTGTAGCTATTTTGATAAATTCGTTAATTCCGACGATATCACAACCGACAGAACAAATGATTGATAAGTAAGGGTTTGTTGATTTCTGGGTAACATAATTGCAAAGATCATTACATGTAGTTGCAATACCCAATTCCATAATACCATCAATCACAAAATAGATTAAAGTGTCGAATGTGTCAACACATTCTGGACACCAATCAATACCATTATTGTTTTGTTTTGATAACGGTGTCAAACGTTTAATGAACTTTGATGGAAGATCATCTTTATGTATTTGTGTTGCTGCAGCTCCGAAACCGAACAAAAAAAGCAGACTCACAACCTTGTGCATCTATTTTTTCTATAGATAACATAAAAGAAAATGTATGGTGTGCATCGACAATATATACAACGGCTATGAGAATAGAACACCTGTCTAAAACAGGATTTTGTTTTTTTAAGATAACCTATCGAAAAGTACAACAAAAGAATCAAGGTCCTTATTTTTCTTCATTTTTTGTCAAGCACTTCAGACCATTCAAAATTGAGTATCTTTCTCTTAGAATATCTTGAGGGTGAAGGTGCACAATTCTAATGTATAGGTCATGAGTTGATTTGTAGTGTTTCATTTCTTTATATTGTATGATGAACAAAAGAATTCATTTATTCTTTTAGAGTTCAACAATGTTGGAATCGTTTTGTTTTAGGTGTGGGTGTGGGTGGATATATATGGGTATGAGTATGGGTGCAGGTGGGTGTGAATGTGTGAGAAGAGAAAGGTTGAGGCTGACATTATTATTCGCATCAAGACGCGACTTCCACACTCAAATCTACATCCATCTCCTTATGTGCTTTTCATCCAAATCATAGAAATATAGTTAATGCTTAGGCCAAATTCACAGTTTTGTCCTTTGCCAGCTAGCGATAGTTTTCAATTTTATGCAATAAAAAGTCTCTAAGCCAGTTTCTCGTTTATTCTCAAACTCATTTTCTCTTGTGTCAAAATTGATGTCAAAAGTAATATAGTTATAGAGAAAGAGCCTCTTGTTTTTTTAGTAGGCATCAAAGTTCTGCTGCTTTCTTATTGGTTTAAGGGAACCCTTCTCTCTCAGAAGCGATTTCTCACCTAAGCAAACCATTTGGGCTGAAACTTTCAGAAACAAGTGGTCCTGGTTAGATACACTTGTGATAAAAATTTCAGCTTGATACAACCGAGTAGATCGAACTTGCGGCCTATTTTCATACCTCCGAGGAAAATGAGAACGATTTAGTCGTAGTAAAGGCTAGAGAGCTTTGGGTGGCGTCAAATTAAAGCTAGTCTCTTTGCGCCCCTTTTCATCACACGGATTTTTGAAACTCCTTTCCATTCATTTTTTATGACCATTTTACTGGGCAGGTCTGCAAAAACGCGTGACTCCAGCGATAGTAAATTGCACTTTTCTCAGTCCAGGAGAAATGTATCAAAAATTCGTTTGATGATAAGTTAGTCCTGATTCAGAGCTTAAAAAGAAAAAAAATATATTGAATAAAACCGCAGACTAGGATGGAGTGATTCCAATTTTCCTGCTGAGAAACGAGATTCTGAGAAAAACCTTAAAGAAGTTTTAGAGGTGGTTTTCCTTGGTCAAAGTCGGAAAATTGATATTAAAATGGCATATTTTCAATAAATTTTTTTTTGAAACTATTTTAAGGCTCGTAAAAAAATGCACTAAAACTAACGGCATTTGAGATGCTGGTTAATATTAATTTTTTTTTCACTGATATTTGAAATAGCAACGGGTTTTTTTCCAAAACTGAAAAACTCTAAAAAAAACGAAAATTTCTCGGAAAATATGGTAGGGAAGTTAAAGGCTGATTTGACAAGTCTTTGAAAAACCGATCATTTTCCAAAAATCTATATATATTCTGAAAGAGGAAGGTTTGCGCTATCTTTCTATGGTAAAAACTCAATTTCAATATTGTTTCAAAAAATCGATTTTCTGAGGGGAGCCCTTCAGCATGTTACACGGTCAGATTACTAAATACACAGTTACACATAAGGTGCTATAGATTCATTTAATTCGACATGTTTCTTAAATTACTCATTAATTTGTCTTATTCCTTGTTGCTGTTTGTTATTCTTTCTTTGAGGATGTAGGTGTGGGTGTGAGCATGAGTACAAGTGTGGGTATGGGTGTGCATGTGAATTAAGAAGAGATCAACACCGAGGCACATTCACACCCGCACGTCCACACTCAAATCCTACAGTCAATCGTCGGAATCACTGTTATATCTATCTCAATCATTTCCAATCCTCGTAGCGTCTTGCTGCCAAGTGTAAAATATTGAATAGTTTCTTTGGTAGCTCTCATATTCTCAATAATTTACTTGCTACGATTAAGTTATTGAACAGGCTGTTAGCCTCAGTAGATGTCACTCACTGACGCTAAACCATTGTGTTGTTAGTTATATGGTATTGCGTCATTTGTTCGATGACCAATACAACTTATACTCACGTGATTGACTATCACATATACGTATATATTGTTTTGTTTTTCCACTCTTGTTAAGTGATTTTGTTCAACATCATCGTTCTTGTTGTTATATTCTCTTCAAGAATACATTTTCATCTCTTTTTTTCATCAACATCTTGCTTCACATATATATCAATATAGTTACATTACGATCAATGTATGTAAGCTAAAGATTTCATATATATATGTTATAGTGATCAGCTCTATCATATAGTTCCCATGCGTATTATAGAGCTAACAATTGGTGGAGAAATTGAATTTTAAAATATAATACGAAGAAGTTTTTCTTTCGTAGATAATATAAACATTTACAATTTTTTTTCTCGCTTTTGACTTCAACTCATTATATCCTCTCTCTTTATATATATATCTTTTTTTTCTGTTCTTATATATATACCCTTTCGTTCGTATATATAAACTTTTTCTCGTTTATATCTATTCTTCTACATTAACTAAATACGACTACGTTATTATGCATAAATCTGCATCACTAGACTCGTTAAATTTACGTACAACTTCTACTACGTCAGTTTTAACATCGACAGCAAATCCAGATGTTAAACCTAGTTCCTTTTCTAAACTAACTCGTCGTATGGCAACTATCCCTACACCGAATCGACCAGTTAGATTATTAACATCTGCTAAAATTCGATCTTGTATTAACGAAGATTCGTCAATGCTAACTACTAATGTAGATACAAATAAACATCTTGATTCACGAGACAAAAGTCATGCTTTACTTGGTAGTAAACAGAATTCATCAGAATTATTGAATATAGTTGCCAATCGATCGAATCAAGAAGATCAGAACAAAGATGAGGAAGATGAAGATAGTTTGTTTGATACATTTATTTGTAGTAATTTTGTTCCTTTTTCTGGAACACAACCGATTGATTAATGGTTAGATGAAACCGAAGCTTTATTTAATCGATTCAGAGTTTCACGTAGACTTCGATTTAAAGCTATACCTCTTCTTGTTCAGGGTGAAGCTAAACGTAAATATATAAGATATCGTCGATCTATTATATCTTTTGACAATTTTTATGAATTTTTGTTAACAAATTTTGATGTAACTCCTCCAGTATCTAGTACTTCAAAACCTAGTTATGTTAATCCTATGCCTGAATCTGCCAAAAGTACCGTTTATGTCAATACATCAGTGACTGAACTTAAATCGAACGTTGTTAGTTCAACCGATTTTGGTCAGATATGACAGCCATGCATATGTCGTTCTAATAGGACCGTTGGTAATGACACCACCAACGTAAATGATGATGTGCCAGATAACAAATCATCTGGAAAAATTCGTCTAACGATACATTACCATTAGATTCAGTTATAACTGATTTACGTAAAGCAATTGTAGCAGATTTTATTAAAAATCCGAAGATTTTTCGTGGTTATAAAGATGATGTCACAAAATGGTTAGAAGGAATTGATCATCTAATGCAGATTGCACATGTTCCTGATTCTAATCGGCTAGATTTGATTTCGTACTCTTTAAGAGGAGATGCTCTTCAATGGTTTAGAAATAATAAATCTACATTGACTAGTTGGACTACATTTATTCAGGAAATCAAAAAAGTATTTACATAAACATTTTGTGAAGAGTTAGCTTTTAAAAATCTCGAACCGTATACACAAGGTGAAAATCAGTCAGTTCGTAATTTTTATAATGAAGTTTTAAAGTTGTGTAAACAAGCTGATGCTAGTATGAGCGAATCAACCAAGCTCAAAAATCTTTTGAATAAGGTGAAGCCTAGCATTCAACTTGAAGTACGAAAGAAAAGGCCTAAATCGACTACAGAATTTCTCGAATATGCAAAAGAAGTTGAAGAACTACTACAACTATCTAATGTCAGTGTCGATACAAATTTGAACCATGATTCTAAATCAAAAACTTCTACTAAACTAGTCAATACTTCAACTAATTTCTCATCAGGTCATTTTAGGAATTCTGATAGTAACATAAATGATCCAGTATCGTCTTCTTTCAAATATTATTCATCTTATGTGCCTAAAGCAGATCGATCACAAACTACTAATTCAAATGCTTATTCTCATTCAAATCGATATACGTCATTAACTAATAAAAGTATTAGTAATAGTGATAATCGTAAACAGAAGAGCGCAGTACAGTTAAAAAACACTCCTAAACATGAAAATAAGGCGAATTCTCGTTTAGTTAATGTAGCCTTTCCATCTACTCTATCAGCTCACGATGACAATATTAATAATTCCGTTTCATCAATCGTTTGTCAGATCTGTAATCAATTGGGACATGATACTTCGTCTTGTTCAACTTTTCAGTAACGGAGTCATCGAGAGATGGTGTTGACTCCGGAGAAACATTTATAAATCCATCAAAGTCTCCTCTCATTTTTATATACGCTTTAGTAAACAAACACAAAGTAAAGATTTTAATCGATACCGGAGCAACTAAAACGTTCATTAATAATCGAATCCTACATCATCTAACACCTAGAAATGCTATACTAAAGCGACCACAGTCCTTTTTGTTAGCTGATGGTGTTGCGCTATTTTATGTTCTTGGTTGAGTTAATTTATCTATTGAGTTTGATAATTTCATTACTACAATACAAGTACAGATAGTTCAGTATTTATGTACGGACATGATAATAGGGATGGATTACATTAACAAATATAATATGAATATAAATGTTAAGAAACAGATCGTTACGCTTGAATTGAATAATCAACGAATTACCGTTCCGATTATTAACACGATCAAATCTATTAAAATACCAGTTGTTTCTTCTAATACTGTATTACTTCCTCTTCATTCTATACAAACTACATCAGTAGCTATTCCTATTTCATCTATTTCTTTACCATTTGTTCCACTATCTTCTTCTTTAAAACATTATAAATTTATTCGAGATAAAAATAAAGCTCTTGATTTTCAAAATTGTCATTCTACGATTCTAGTATCAAATAGTAAGAAGAACTTAGAAATTATTAGGAAAGGTGCATGTTTAGGATATCTACTTTGTTCTTCATTGTTGCAGCGTCCTCGCATCTTTTACTCATCTTTATATAAATCACTTGGAGCTACCAGACGTACTGGTATGATTCCAGCATCCAGTGATTTCCTTACAGATAAAAGTTCTAATGATTGTTCAGTTTCTTCATGTCATACGATTATTCAGCTGCGTCAGGATTTTCAAAAATCAGTTTCTAATGTAACCCAATTAGTTGTTGATGTTACACTTAAAACTATCCACTCACTCGTTGACAAAATTCAAGATAGACAACAGAAACAAAATCTTTTGTTATTATTTATGCATTTTCGTGGTATTTTCGATACAACTAAGCATAATATTGCTCGAACTCCTATACCTCACGTTATTAGTACTGTTCCCCACTCGCCTCCCGCTAGTCGACCATATCCGCAGCGTGGTAAAGAAGAGGCGATGTATCAACTCATTCAAGAATTTCTTCATGTCGGTCTGATTGTTGAGTCGAATTCTCCTTACGCTGCGTCGGCAATACTTGTCAAGAAAAAGATAATTCTTTTAGATTGGTGGTTGATTATAAACGACTTAATGCCATAACTATAAAAGATGCCTCACCCCTACCAAATATGGAAGATACCATTCAAAAGTTAGGTAAGGGCTTTAATTACTTTTCTACATTTGATCTAAAATCTGGTTTTTACCAGATTCCGATCAATGATAGTGATAAAGAGAAGACAGCTTTTGTGACTCCTTTCGGTCTTTACCAGTTCAATGTCTTACCGACGGGACTGCGAAATTCTCCTCCAACTTTCCAAAAAGTTATGGCGGATATCTTGAAATCATGTCGTATTTTCTGTTTGGTTTATTTAGACAACATTATCGTATTTTCAAAATCTTTTTCTGACCACCTAGATCATCTTCAACAAGTATTTTTAGCTTTACAAGCGAAGAAATTCATTTTGAATTCCCCGAAGTGTGAGATTGCCGTTCAACAAATCGATTATCTTGGCCATACAATCAGTAACAGTTTTATTAAACCAATGAAGGATAAGATAGACGCTATTCTACGAATAGAGGAACCGCGTACCTTATCTCAAGCAAATCGTTTCATTGGAGCTTTAGGATGATATCGCAAATTCTTACCGAATTTCGCTACCATTGCAGCACCAATATATGCAGTTACTAACCTGACCAAGTATAATCGTCGAAAGTTTAAATGGCAACAGGCTCAGTCTGAAGCTTTTAAAAAACTTAATTCGTTGCTCACTACTGAACCTTTATTTCTTCATTATTCTGTAGATCATCTACCTCTAATTTTAACCACAGATGCTAGTAACATTGGAATATATGGTGTCTTACAACAAGAGATAGATGGCAATATCTGTAATTTGTATTGTCACTCTCAAATGATGACACCATGTGAGAGAAAGTGTAGTACGATAGAGAAAGAAGCTCTAACGATTTATAAATGTATTGACCGTATGCGATGCTTCATATTAGGATGAAGTCTCATCATTATGACTGATCATTGTCCCTTATGCTATATAATGCAAAAGACAATTAAAAATGCTAGAGTAAATCGATTAACACATTTGATTCAGGAATATAATATTGATAAAGTTGTTCACATTCGAGGTCGTTATAACTGTCTACCAGATTACCTTTCTCGGTATTCTAAAGAACAAGATGATGAGTTAAATGACATTGAATATGGATTAGGTAGTAAAAATCATTCAATATTATCTTTCCTAAAACCTTCTGCTAATAATTCAAAATCTCATTCACTAGAATCATCTGATAATCAGAATATATTAGCAGCCGTGACGTTAAGACCACGTAAAAATCAAACAAAAATTACAAATGATACTAGAGATAGTGACAGTGGCACGGCTTCTCATCAAGGATTCGATATAGTATCTCGTAGACGAGATATAAAAAAGAGAAAAGTAGCATCAAATATTTCACAGAATTATTTCGATACAACAAAGTTGAAAATTGAACAGAAACGAGATCCTGATATACAAAATATAGTTCGAAGTTTGAACTTAAAATCTAATCAACTTTCATTTGTATTGAAAGACGATATAGTTTACAAATTAATTAAATTAAATAAACATTCTAATAATCAAACTGAAGTGATCTATTTACCTTCTTCGATGATAAATTCATTGTTACGAGCGTGCCACGATGACCCGATGTCAGGTGCTCACTTTTCTACAAACCGACTATATTATAAAGTTCGAAATCACTTTTGGTGGCCGCGCATGAAGAGCACCATCGAACACTACGTAAAAGCTTGTCGTTTGTGTAAACAATTTAATATAAGTCGTAATAAAAGATTTGGTTACTTGCGTTCTATATCACCATCTGAGGGACCATTTGCTTTAATAAGCATGGACTACTGTGAACCTTTGTCAAGAACTCCTCGGGAGAATCAATATGTCCTTGTCATAACTGACTACTTTACTCGATATGTAACAGCAATTGCGCTTCCAAACTGTACAGCAGAAACTACCGCGCAAGCGTTGTTTAATGAGTATTTCTGTAAATATGGCATACCATCTGTTGTACTCAGTGATCGAGAATCACATTTTCAAAACAAATTAATGGAAAATTTACAGAAACTCATCAGATATAATCATATCTATAGTACACCTTACCATCCCCAAACAAACGGAGTTGTCGAGCGTTTTAACGCTACTTTTGTAACGCAAGTATCGAAGTTACAAGACACTCAGTTATAATAACTGGGATGAATACCTTCAGGCAGTTGTTTTCGCTTATAATACTGGCGTACATAAATCAACTAAATTTTCACTGTATGAACTTTTATATGGTCGTCCTGCTCGTTTCTCTATTCATACGAAACCTGTACAATTTACATTTAATAAACCTATTGATTATTTTGAGCAATTAAAAAAGATCTTGCGTATATTTCATCAAGTACCCAAAGATAATATTTTAGCTTAGCAACAGGTCATAAACACCTATTATAACCGACATTGAGTTAATCCTCAATTAAAATTAGGCAATAAAGTTCTCACTCGTGTATTTGAATCCAAAGGGAAGTTAGATTCGAAGTTTTCGTCTGTTCCTAAAGTCATCGTTGAAGTTAATCATCCAACATACATAGTAGACGATGAACGTACACACATAAGATCACAGATACATATAAGTGATCTCCGACCCATTCTTTCTAAATAAATTCTCATATTTCAGAAAAACAACGAAAACATCTATTTACTAATATTGAATTCTTGAATACTCTCATTAAACTAATATGCATTTCTTTTTTTCATCTTTTCATTCGTTATTATTATAATTCTTTTTCTTTTTCTTTCTGTATGGATATAATAAGTATTAGTACCTACCCTACTAGCTGAGGTGTAAAAGCATGTTGACTTGTACTAATCCTCTATTATGGAAATTATGTCACACTATGGCGCCATAGAAAACATAATAGTTTACAATCACGATACTATAAAGAATCTCAAATGATTTGTACTGAGACTAAGAAATGCGACTTATAATAAAAGTAAATTTAATACCTTATTTGTCATTTCATTTATCTACTTTTTTTCTTCTTTTCATTACTGTATTTGATTATCATCATTAATTAATATCTTATTTCAAATAGCCATCGATCATCAAACATATCCAAGTATTTCTATTACTGAATTCTATATATTATCACTGTTGATTATGAATAATTCATCTTCTCTTGTTCAACCATTTTTGATAATTGCTGACAGTCATGGTAAATGTTTGGGTTTCATCAACAATACATCTAATTATTGAATTGACAATTATTCATTTTCTGGTCTTCAATGGATTCATAATTATAATTCTAAATTGTCTCTTTTTTCTTTGATACAAAACGAACCATTCGTTTCTTTATTACAGTCAACATCTTATGTTTTATTTCTTGTCGGAACAAATTCAGTTAGAAATTTTTCTACAATAGAAGTTATTGATCAAATTGATCACGTCATTACTGTCATTTATTCTCGGTATTCTCGTCTGAGAAACCGCAAAATAATTATCCCTTCATGTATTCCTTGCTTAAAAATTTCAAAGGGTGTGGGTGTGGGTATCTTTTTAGGTAGAAGTCGCACTCACACTAACAACCACACCTACACTCCACACACCCACACCCACACCCTACAAGTCAAGACTAGTCGTTTTTGTAAAAATGACTAGACTGTATTGAAATACTGACGCCCGTCTGTGGGCTAGTCAGGACGCGGTGTAGGGACTCCCAAAAATATTAGACTAGTCATGTCTAGGCCCTTTTGAGAAAAAGCCTAATCACTGACGGAGCATCATGACTAGTAAAACTAACTAGTCTTTTTACCCGTCTTTTGCTCTCCTGGGATAAAGAATACTTCTGCCATATAGAACCTTTTTATGGTTTTAACGAAATTTATTCGTTTATTCATCTATTTACAGTCAGACATGAAGTTCGACGATATTCAAGGAACATTAGTTGAAAAACTGGGCGATAGATTTCTGGAATCTGAAGTTCTCCACTAATATGAGACTCGGCTTACTAAAATTTGCACATCTCTCCGAAAAATTATTTTAATGTATGACTATAGTCGATAAAACGCAACTATAAATTACGTTAATTTCATAAGCACTTTTAGTTATATAAATTTCTTAGATTCTTAGAAAATCATGAGCTGTCGTAATGGTCTGGATTACTCTTGAACACTGTTAGCTCGATGAGTGTGAAATTTTTTCTCCGTTCATTTATGTATTTCCTAAATTGTTTTAGATTCTATTTAATTGTTGTTGGTTGCTTATCTTTTGGTGATTGTGTAGAGTATCATGTTAATATATAGAATACTCAATAAAAAAATAATATGACTCTTTTTTATGTGTATTCGGTACGTCGATATTTGAAATGGCTAGCTTGAAAGTATTAGTTAACAATGAATTTCTTTAAATTTAGTTACCTTTAACTCATTACCAAGATTCTACTGTTATAAAAAAAATGATGCCAAACCGAAACGTGAACATCAACATAGAAAATACTGAACAATAAATGCTATGTGTAGGACGAAATAAAGTTCATATTTCTCTCCAATATAGTCATCTTTTCTAAGTTTGCTGTACAAAGAAAAAAAAATATTATTAAGAATGTTCATTTCCATAAGAAAAATTGTAACCAAAAGAAGTGATATTCGAACTCAGAATAACACGCTATATTATATCGAATACATTTTCGAAAAGATTTTTCATATGAAGAAACGCATGCACCCACACAGAGGCTATTTTTTTTGCTTAAAATGATTCTCTAAAATGTATTTCACTTCAAAAAAACAATTATCAAAAATTATTATATACAGCATTAGTAAATCCTATACTTGACTCAAATTGAAATTCCCTAATATTAAATTTCAATAGAAGTTTAGTTTTTATACAAAAACAAAGGGCATCTTAGATTCATAAAGCAGAAAGTAATATCATTGATGTTGGTATTTATGAAATTTGAATCAATCGACATGGTTTGCAGTTTTTATTGTTATATAATAAGTTAACGTTTTCGGCATGTCAATTCCAGAGATCGATGCTTTATCAAATGCACGTAAATCAAAAATAAAATCATCGATTATTTGAGGCACTACTCAGGCGCATCTACTTTTCAAACAGACACATGTTCGTTGTACATAATACTGACAACAATAGTAAAGAAAAAGAACCAATATGAGAACGCACATGGATGAAAGCAAATATTTGTATATAACAAAACGTGGAGTCAAGCGGCGAAATTTTAATGAGAGAAAATACTACTTATATATGATTTATGAGACATAATCACACGTTTTCATGCAAAGAACGATGACTATCCTTTAATTGCAACATAGTTACAGATTTGTTTAATATAACAATCAATCATTTGTTTATGTGCACATAAAATCAACATTTAATCAAAATGGCTTACTATTGGTCGACAGAATCTGAATACTCAGTACCATATCTTGAAGAAGAAAAGCAGATGTATTCAGGTAAATTTACTATGAATATTTCGTTTATTTTCAAGTCTTGTTTGATACTTTGTAGTAGACGAAAAGAAAAACAAATAATCGTTGAGTTACTCCTCAGAAATCTCGTAACAGAGCCTTCTTCATGTTTAGTAGAATACAAGTATGAAAGAAAAATGTGTAAAACAATGCCAGTAATATCAGAATTCACTGACTGAGCTTAGTATCTTTGAATGAATTCATTTTCTTTATATACTTTTGAATGTATCATAGAAAATATATATGGAAACAATGGCCAAGTGTTGAGAGCTGCTGCAGCTCCTATAGTTAATATAGACAGAACTTCAATATCGTTGGCTCCTGTAGTTCCATATTTTCCACATCTTAATATGCGTACTGTTCAAATTTCTTCTTTTTCCGATGCGTTCGATCCAGAAGTTGATCTCATCGGTATGATTGTCTATGGTTACAACGGTCAAAGTAACTTTTATCTAAATGGAAAACAATGTATAGCAGGCGACATTCTTATAAAGAGAGTCGATGCCATAAATTATATTCAAGCTGATACAATGCACAAAAAACTTTTCAAATGGTTTTTCGGTCAAGATTTGGATTCTCTATTTGTTGGAGGAGGTTTTGCTTATCAAAACGGCACATGGCAACACCATTCGTTCTCATTTAATACTAACCAAGATTTCTATCATGACAATCACAGAGAAATGCATCCCGAAGAACAAGAATTGCTTGGTGGTGCTTTAACACTTCTTTATATTAATCATCGATGGCTTATTAATCCATATCTATCTGTACAAGAGATTTTATCGTTCGGCAACTGGTCCACATTATTTGATGAATCACCTAATTTTATTTCTATACCGATTATATAGTTGGTAAATTCGCAAAAAATAGTTAGAACCTTCATTGTATACTCCTAATTAAAATTGCTGTAAATTCACAAAGAAATCTTATACCCGATATTACAAATATGAACACGGAGAACATGTATATAGATAACAGTGCAACTTTGTATGAATGAACAGCTACACTCACACTTTTAGATTTCAATAACACTCTTCTTATTATCTCATAATTATACTATATCAGTCTAGATTTATAGCACATGAACGTCGTATGAATGTGTGATGTACCAATTGGAGACGTTTTTTCTTATTATCCGACAAAGATCGATTTTTCCTTGAGTTCTATTCTTATCATAGATATGTTTTGAAGTTTGTGGAAATGAAGAAAATTATAGATGAATTGTAGAAATAGACGGCCTCTTTTGTCAATAATCTTTGACTGGTCATCATCAAACAAACGATTAAAATGATTTTCTTTCGAATAAAAAATAAGTTGATTGGTATGACGTCTAGGAGCAATGACTCATGCTTTCTATGGCAGATTTTAAAGTGACTAATGCACTTTGATTATAAATATCGGGCAATGGCTTTTTTGGGATGATAATATATCAGAAAGATTCAGAATTTTATTTGAATTCAAACAAGATATTACTGGTTTGGGGCAAATTTTCCAGAAATCTGTTTAACGCAAAAGACTTTTCGATGGTACTGACCTCTATATTCTATCTTTATCATTGGAGTAACTAACGACTACCGCTCTTTTCGCAAAAATCAGTCTTCACTATTTAGCTTGTCTTTCTCAACACTTGAAAACTTATAATGGCATTCAGTCGAAAAATTTTCATTTAGTTAATTGTTATTATTATTCATTATGAAATAGTCATTACTTGAAGTTATTGTAAGTCAGAAAGTGCTTTTATCGGAAAGACGACTTGAAATTACTATGCAAAGAATTTCTTGAAACAAGCTGGTTTTGAGTGAGGAAAGATGAACAATAATCCAAATATCTGATCTAGCATGATTGAGATGAACTATAATAAAAATTTTTACGTCTCATTCTGCAAGAAAAGTTTTTTTTTTTTTTTTAATATTTTGCTCGTCTAACAGAAGAAAAACTGGTACCTACAGGAGGCCTATCAGTACAAAAAAATTTTACTAACCTGCGCCAGGAAATAAAAAGGAAGTTAGAGAAAAAGAGAGAAATAACAAATAGAAATACAAAATAAACTCAACGAATGAGTAGCTTACAAACGGGGCGAAAGAATAGGGAAGGAATAGAGGTGCGCTAGAAAAGAAAACAAAATATCTATATATAATGAAGAAAATAACGATAGAGGAGAGAAAAAAAGCCAGCAATACGTTCGTGAACAAAAGCATGGCTAGAATGTTTCGGGATGATCCTTCAATAATTCGATATCATCATATTGGATCTGTGGTATCGTATCCAATAGAGGATTACTATCATACCAGGATAAGCACTTTTGCAAGACTGATTCATGCTCCACGAATATTTTCGAGCGACGTAGACCAGATACTCTCTGCTTGCCACCAAGCCAGCCTTCTCTATTTGAATTAAGGAACAGTTGTTCTATAAGCAAATCTCCATCTGTAGAGGAATCAAGAGCTCTTAGGTATTTAAGCCAATAACGTGTACATCTATTTTCAAGCGAGATTTCGTTCAGAGCGAATGCAAAAAAGAAATTCGACCGATGTTGTATATGTAACACTCGTTTAAGACAGGTATAATAAAATTTTGATAGGAATAATCGTTGGCTTTCTGAGAACAGAGGAAAGATAGCAAAAAGCCACGTGAAGATCGGTAGCACGTAGCAAGAAAATAGTACTCTACGAAATTCACGGGAAGTTGTACCAAACATACGACAGGAACTAATCATACCTATTCTCTGACGAATTTTCAAAACGGATTTACTAATCATGGTGGACCAACCTAGTTTGGGACTAATCCAATAGCCGAGGTATTTAAATGACGTACACCATTTGATCGGGTGATCATCACATTTTATGTTAAATTTTGGGCCTTCGTATAATCCCCATGCTCTGGCTGACCAGAGAGCCTCGGTTTTATCAAAATTAATTGGTTGAATGGGGAGCAATGAGTAGTACTCCAGATTCTCGAAGAAAACCTTGAGTCTACGTTCAAGATCTAAGCATTGGTCCAGATACTTAGCACCTGTGTGACCCACCATAGTGGCTGCCAGGTCGTCAGCAAAATAAAACGACGTACATTTTTGCAACAGGACGTCCATGTCTGAATGATACGCGATAAACACTGATGGTGTGAGGCTAGATCCTTGTGGTCCGCCACGTTCTATTGGAAACCAATTGGATCTAGCTCCACCAACTTCTACAAAAGTTCTTCTTCCTAGTAACCATGCCTGGATCCATTGTACGAACATTCTGGGGATACCTAAACGACTTAGTTTACCGACGCAACCTTCGAACCACAGCTAGTCGAAGGCTTGTTTGTAATCAACAAAGACCGTCGCTACTGGGGAACTATTCGACATCAGGTAGGAAATCTGTTCTATCAGTAAAAGTACTCTGGTTTGCAACCTCAAGTTGGAACGGAAGCCGGACTGTGTGTCCGGCAGAATACCACATCTGTTTAAAACATTTAGGAATCTGGTTAGAAACAATCGTTCGATTAGTTTAAGGAAAATATCCAGAAGCGAGATAGGCCTGATGTTAGATACTGAGCAAATGGACTCTTTCTTAGCGAGTAAAATAATACGAACATCTTTCCAAGATGAAGGAAAGAAACATGAGGTAAACGACAAATTGAAAAGCTGAACAAATAATATCCAATACTGCGGAGGAAAAAATTTTAATATGAAGGCGGAAAGGCCATGAGCATCGCATGAGAGCTTTTTATCTCGTGAAGCAACGACTTTTATAACTTCTTCACATGTAACCGGTGGTATAGGTTCATCGTCATTCTCCCAGGCAACCGGGGGAGCATCAACGTAAGGGTGAGGACGAACAACAATCGGAGCTGAGTATAACCGTTTATAATGTTCAGCTGCAATATCTGCCATTTCCTTACTCTTGCGAGCTACTTCCCCATTGGGAAGAACAAAAGCATGCAATGATGCAGTAGCTGGCTTGAAAAAACGCTTTATTCTCGACCAGAAAGCTACTGACGTTGGAGACGATGAATAGCGCATGGCAAGACTCTTTTTCAATTAATTTGAAATGAAGTAGTTTATCTCCTTCTTTAATTCGCGTTTTAAAATCGAAGCTGATCTTCTCAATTCTAAGTCACCCGTTCTTCTCGCTCGCAGAGCGAGTGTTCGACAATAAGCAAGACGAGCACGAATTACATTAGGTAAAGCTACTCGGTATTTATTAAGCGAGAAGTATACTGTACATCTAGCAATTAACAATGATAAAAAAAGAACGTAATCTTTATAAACTTCATCAATACAACTCATATTCCATTGCGCCTGCCAGTAGGGAAAAACAAAAGATAGGAATAGCGAGAAGATCTTCCAGTGAACATTTTTTCCAGTAACTAATTCCTTTCTATTACATGAAAAAACACTAAGTATTGGTTTATAATCACTTGTTGTACCACCTTCATATGTCTGTTTACTTATGGGTAAGCCGCTAGTGAGAGCGTAATCAATTCTACGACCAGAATCAGTTCTCAGGGATGTAGAAGAGTCAGTCAAATGGGGAACTAAGTTACAACTATCCGCCCATTGCAGCAATATTTCACTTGTCTCCAAGTCCTTATCCAAATCCACATTAAAATCGCCCATTAAGACGCATTTTGCGGAGATTAACTGAGTAAGATCTGTCCAGCTCCACTTCTTACTCTTCGGAGCATACATACCAACAACTCTAATTTTTTCTTCTAATTCAATATCAATCGCGCAGACGTTTGGTAAGTAACAATCATATCTGTTTGTTTTAAGACCTTTTCTGACCATTACTATAACTCCACCAAAACTATTTTCACCTTTTTGGTAGTAGATCGAACTATCCGGAAATAATTTGTTTAACCATGGGAGTTCAATTGCGCCAGTTTCAACCAATATGATGATATCGAATTTGAAAGTACATGCAAGTAACTGAACTTCATTCCATCTAAGCTTAAGACCACGAACGTTGAAGAATAAACAATGAAGTGAGTTCAAAGAAGAAATCGTATCTGCACGAACAAATTTTTTCCATCCCGAACAACACGAAGAAAGAGTACACGAACTTTCCCATTCAGCTAGAATACTTTTAAATAATAAAAAATCGAAAGACGAAAAGTTATTTTTCGCACAGTTTAAGAAAAACGACCTATAAGATAATTTAGCTGCTGGGGTACAAGAAAAAAAAGGAGTTGAGAGAGGGGATAAGTTCATTAAAAATGAAGTCTTTTTTCACAGTAGGCTTGGAACTGGTTCTTCCAAACTCCACTTCTCGATTTGAAATCAACATTTAAAGTCCTACCATCTTTGACATTCAGCTCCGATAACATTGACATAATATCATCAATAGTAGGGAGAATTAGTTTTTCTATCACATTTGTTTGATTAAATAATACACCATCATGACGTGAAATTCCTTGTTGTAAAGATCTAATTCCATTGTTAATTTTCAAGTCGAATTTTTGTTTAGCATTCATCCAATCTTCAATTTGTTCAGTTCGTTTAACAAGGTCAACCATAGCATCATTAATATTTTGTACAAATAGGAATAGTTGCTTGTTGTAAATATTCTCTAACATCATATTTAAGATAGTTAATAACCATATGACCATTGGATAATATTTCATCATGTGTTTTTGAAGAGCTAAATTCGACTTTAACAATTTTAGTGTCATATTGATCTTTATTTTTTAATCGAATCGCTTCAAGCACATTGACATAATTGTTTCTTAATTCTTTTTCAAAATCAGTAAAATCAATTTTATAACTAACATTTGTAGTTATCACCGCAAGTTGTGGTGGAATTGATGGTTGTTTAGCAATGGTAAATGTTTCATTGAATAATTAATCTATCAGGCCATTTAATGTCCGAATAAAGAAAGGAAAAAGATGAACTATCTTTAACAAAAATTAAAAGATTACATTCATTTGTATTACATCTGTTTGACGACGTTCTAAACCCAACTAGATCAAGATCAAAAGAAAAATTTACTTTACTGTAATTCAATAATTCATCAATAACTGCTTTGTCATTTATTTTTCCAACATTGAATTTAAGAATAAAGGGAGGAAATGGATAACGAGATGTTGCAAAACGTTGTGCTTCATTTATAATTGTACTTGTGCTTGAATTTGTATTTGATGGTAAAATGGATGACGATGTATTTGATTAAACATAATAATCATGTGGACGTGGTTGTTGAAAAGCTGGTGAATCATCACAACTTTCTATTGGTGCTTCATTACCACTTTGTTTTCTTTTCTTAGTTGATCGTCCTGTTGTATATGTATGTGTTGCATAAGAATGTACTTGTGTATCAGGTGAATCATACGTGTCTACTTTTTCGATTCGACTGCGTGTTAATCGAGGTGAACGTGTTTGTTTTTGTTTGATATAATGAGGATTTGGTGAATTTCGATCATTATTTCTTATCAGTTGATGATCACGAACGTGATGATAATTGTTGTCCGTATACCTGGAATTAACGAAAATTGATGAACTTTTAACTTGATGCTGTTGAAGCTGTGGAGCTTCAGGCAAATTGTAGAAGCGGAAGGAAGAGCCCGGATTTGTTGACATAGTGGTTCGAGCCCCAACCTGGCCAGTTAATACTCTGTCAAGAATTAGTAAGTTAATTAAGAATAAATTGAATACCCGAATAGCGGGGTGAAAAATAAGAACAAAAGACGTATATATAGCTATATATGTACGTGCTGGTATAGAAAAGAGAATATAAATACGACCGTCACCGATGAAGAAAAATGAGGAATGAGGAATAGTGTTTATTTATAAAAAGACCGTCATCAACTATAACTGAACTGAAAAGATGTCAAATATTGCACTCTTGCAAAGAGATTTTATCAATTACTAATCATTCACAACAGTGCTTGATTACTGCTCCGATAAAAATAATAATCGCGAACTAAATCACCTCTTGGAAATCATAAATTTGAGAAATGAAACATTGTTGTATGCTTACGGCCATACCACGTTGAATACACCAGTTCTCGTCCGATCACTGAAGTTAAGCAACGTCGGGCTCGGTTAGTACTTGGATGGGTGACCGCCTGGGAATACCGAGTGTCGTAAGCTTTTTTTCTTTTCATTTACACGTACACAAAGAAAACAAAATTCATAAATCTACATCATACTTTATTTTTGTGACAGCTTCTCACTTAGTACATACTGAAATAACTAATATATGACACATATGTTACTTCCAGATATTCGTTTGAAAATAAGCATTGTGCACATTCTCTATAACGACAGACAATAAAGAACGTAATCCTTTCACAAAATCAATACTTGTGGGGCCTCCATTCAGTTACGCTTGCTTATCATAGACACTATGATTCTCAGATTTTTACCGCCTTCCGATTAATCATGTAGTGGACTCAATGTCGAAGTTTACATTCTGGAAGGATAAAAATTTGTATAGCCGGGAATAGTATGTATTTATACAAAGACAGTCATAAAGTATAATTGAATTGAAAAGGAGAAAAATGTGACGCTCTCACAATTAGATTTTGAGCACTCATATATATGATTTGAAAAAGTGTTCGATTATTGTTTGCATACGAATGATAAACACGAACTCATTCAAGTCTGAGAAATCATAAAGTCGAGAATGAAACATTGTTGTATGCTTACGGCCATACCATGTTGAATACACCAGTTCTCGTCCGATCACTGAAGTTAAGCAACGTCGGGCTCGGTTAGTACTTGGATGGGTGACCGCCTGGGAATACCGAGTGTCGTAAGCTCTTTTTTTTGTTGGATCTACATAATGTATGTTTTATGGTTTCAAAAAATATCCTGAGAAATGCTGAAGACAATATTTTTTTGTTTAAATTATCTTCAGCTGTGTTTTAATAGTTTTCAAAAAAAACGGAGAGCAATTAATGGAGCGTCTGATGTTGTAAAATAGTTTGAAATTCAATGAATTCAATGGTATAATTTACTAGTGCTTCATGTGCTTAGGCCACTGTCAGTTGGTTGGTGATTAATACTCATTAACGATTACCTCAATGAGGTGCATATATGATTGGATAACAGTCACAAAAAGTGGATACTGTGAAATGTTGTGAAATGTAGCGAATTTTATGTGAGAGAGTGTATATGAAATTTATCAATGTTTAAAGTTGTTTTTGATAGATAAACCTAATATGTGTGTATATGAGCATCGAATGTTGTAATCTAATTCGAGAACTTGCTTGGACGGTTCAAGGTGAACTTTGTCGAGTGGAGTTGTAAGCTGGTTTAGCTTGAAAACATGTCATGTGTAGTAGAGTTGATTTTTTGTAACTTAATCTACTGGTTTTATCATTAGTCTTTCATGTTTTGGTTGAAAAATGGATGTTTATCAAGTTATTAGTTGATATTATCGGCATATATCTTATCTACGGTTCAGACAATTGAAAAACAGCTCCAGAATGTTTCTTTGCTCTGTGCACTATGAACAAATGAATTGCAGACAAATTATTATATTGTATCAATATACTTCTAAAAGTGTAAAATCCTAGGTGATATGGTTTGTAGTAATGTTAGAGAATCGTAGTAACATTATCCTATTTTTTTTTTATATTTTAAAAGAATATTTTAGAATATCTCTATTGATTAGACAGAAAAGTGAATATTTAAGCGTTCTGTTTTCAATCGTGTATAGATGGTTAAATTTTGTTAAAAATATGTAAGAGAGTGTGGGTGTGTGGGCGTGGGGTGTGGGTGTGAGTTCAGCAGAGGACTAGTAACATCCCACACCCACACCCGGTGACACTGACTCGTTTTTATGCATTTTGTTTTATTCTCAAAACAAAAAACAGAACATTGTCCGTAAAGTGGGAATAATGTGAGTTTGTAAGTTGTGGGCCTCTGATAAAAATAAAAAATGCGAATAACTTCCTTCTATTTGATATGTGCATATATGTAAATACATGTATGTAATGTTCTTAAGCGTCAAATAGTTAGAAAAAGTTATCAAGTATTAGCAACATATGAACTTGGTCCAACTGATAAAATTTTATCTGGTTGAATATGAAATTCCCAATTGTTTTCTATTGATTTAACACGATCAAATGGAGCAGTAAGTACTAAATTTCCACATCGAATTTTCTTTATTGGTGCAGCGCTTTTCCATGTTCCCAGATTCAATATTACTTCTTTCAGTAAATAATGTTCATTTTCCCGAACAGTAAATGGCTTATATTTCAATAGACGTCCGTATGGGTGAGACCGGACCACATGACACTTAATCGGTGATTTCTGTGCGTTATAGATAACAGCTGACTGAACGAAAGCTGGTGCAGGCAAAGTCGAAATTCTTGATGCAAGACATAAAGTAACAATAGCCAAATAAATCATTAACATGATTAATTGTATCTGAAAAACAAAAAAACACACTTCTGTCCATTGTCTGTAGAAATATCTATCGGTTGATTGACAAAGTCTAAAGTAGAACAGAAAATATTTATTATTTTAGAATAAAGCAGCGAAATTACTACAAATTAATGGTTATATTCCTTAGCCTTCAATAAAATATCGAAACTTGAAAAAAAAAACTAACAGTATGAATACTGTCATTCAAATGTTCATTAACATTTTTGTTCTCTGTTAGGAAACCCTGTGATTGTGCCTCAGGGAGAGTTGCAAGATTAGAAAATGTTCGACAGTAGATCTTAAAGATCTTTTTATCATCTGATCCCGGAACAAGCTACAGACCTGTCTATTAGAAAATACTAAAATACGAATGAAATGGCAAAAGTTCACATTTTCTTTTGTAATGATTTCTCAAAAAGCAGAACAGTCGAAAAAACTGAGAGTTTAATTGAATCTATGACAATACTTATAGACTGAATTCATACAGACTCAGAAGGTTTCATTACATTTGCAAGTACTCGATGTAAATGTCGCAGATTATTGACAGTATCATCGTCCACTAAAACAGATAAGAATATCATCTATACGGAAAGAAAAACATGTATATCTTTCCTCGTCTAGAAAAAAAATATCTATATCTGTAGCTGTTGTTTCCATAGAACGAGATAGGATGCAAAGATTTTTTTCATCCTATGTCATCCTAGGCAAAGCCCTGTTAAGCATTTCTGTCATTGTATCCTCCTGTTAGCTCTTGACAAACAACCTTGTTATTTAACTGAAGAAGATGGTTGTGGACTGACAATGTCATTTTGATGAATAAGAAATGAAATAGAGAAAAAAACAATTCCATTTATTGTGAATACAATCAGATATGTTTTTTAACAATAATGTCAATTACTTATCTTATTCAATATTATTTTTTGGTTAATATAAAAATAAACTGTTTCATATTTGATTCATGTGATAAAGTAGAAAAAGATTTTCACTTCTTGTGGAATACTGAATGACTGAGAGGAGAAGAAGAATTTTCATATAATATAAATTGAACTATATTTCATGATTATTATGAATTCAAAACTATTGAGATTTAGTAAAATATATTAGAATTTCTTATTCATTCATCTTTTTATTTAACTTATCCAATCTCATAAAATAGTGTTAAAACAAAAGCTTTTTTTCCCCATAGGATTGCAATATTCTGTCCTATTCAGAATTCCGTTATGTATATATTTAACCATATACGTATGTTATTTACAATTCACTGATGATAAAATATTAAATCATTGAAATTTTATCTAGAAAAATTTCCATCAAAGTATTGATGTTAACAACGAAATCGTATTTATAAATATGAGTTGAGTAAATTATTTCTTTGAACATGTATGAGATAGGGATGTCCCGGGACTAAAGATTCCCTAACAAAGATGGGAATTCTTCTCTGAGACAAACCCTCAAGACTCTACGAGATTTTTATCTAGGGTTGTTCAAATTGACTTAATTTATACGTGCATACAACTGGAAAGATTGATTATGAAAATAAAAGGCCGAGTCTCGGACGAAATTTTATTTTTTTCAATGTTTTGACCGAGACTGACCGAGACTAGGCCTTTTACTTTCGTAATTAATCTGTTCAGTCATAGACACGTATAAATTAAGTCAAGCTGAACAACTTTGGATAAAAATCTCGTAGAGTCTGGGGGGGGGGGGTTTCTTAGAGAAAAATTCCCATCTTGGTTATGGAATCTTCAATCTCGGTATATCCTTAGTATGAGAGATGCTTTTGAAATAAGCTGAACATAAATCAATATCATAGTAATAATATAGGGATAGACTGCTTGAAGTCAAATGATAAACCCCATTGTTTTCCAATTTCTTGGCACTTTAATTTAAAATTAAGACAATTTTCAAAGAAACGTAAACTCTAAACGATTGTCTTTTTGTTTGTATTATTCGATCGAACAAAATAGGTAAAGTCGATATTTTCTTTGCAAGCCTTAGGACAATTTTACACAATCAGCAAAAGAGTGAACACTATTGTCTGATCTTGCATTGTATGAACATTAGTAATTTCTAAATGAATCGCCTGTAATGTTCACCATCGAATTTATTCTTTTGGAGTCATGGTTTCAGTTTCTGTTCTGACACATAGCAAACTACTTGAAAATGTGCTCGCATGAAAGCTAAAAAAATTCTTAAGTTACTGATTCTTTGACTTATTGAGTCGCAACAAATGTCGCAATATTTGGTGTTGCCATTTTTGCATTGTGCTGTGTTGGGATTAGTATAATAATTGCCTCAGAAACAATAAAACATGTAACTAAAACTTTTGGTTTTTATCAGAGGTTAACTATCAGTTTTAGTTTCCCAAATCACTAGATTGGACTAAACGAACGACAGTGTCTGGTTCTCATGTAAGGTTAGTCAAATTCTGAACTTGATATTATATATTATAAAGACTATTCTAAATGAGAATCATAATGGAAAAAAACAATGACTTAACGATGGAGTCACTAATGAACAAAGGAAAATGTTAGGCGGAAAGAACAATGCTATTAGCCATTCATCATAGTCTAACATAGCAACATTAATAATTATCCTTCATTGTTCTTCCGTACGTCAATGAAGATATGAAGGTATATATATATAGAAACGACTAGACATTATGAATTAGACATGGAAATTTCTTCGAATAACTTTATCAATATACTTGATTTGCCCAATGAAATCTTACTGATCATTATCACGAAATTGAATATGGTTGATGCTCTTTATTCACTTGTGGATGTCAATGAACGATTGAATCAATTAGTATTTGATCCATTTAATATTTCTAATCTTGATATGACAATGAAATCATCGTCGGATGATACTTCTTCAATATCTGATCAAGTTCTTGATCGAATTTGTAAAAATGTCTTACCTCAAATTCACCGACATGTCAATAAACTTATTGTTGAACCACATTCATTGAAATATATTCTTCGTAATTTCAATACTTATCCTCAACTTTTCTCGTTATCATTTAATAATTTTCAAGAAAAAATACTTTATCAATATTTAACAGGTATACTATTTTATTTCGTTCATTTTAATCAATAAAATAATGAAATTGTCTGACATGCATTAATAATAATCTTCATTTATTTTTATTTTTCAACTGAAGTTGATTCAAATCTTCATCATCTTCTCACAGAACAAATCACACATCTTAGTGTTCGTATTCAAAATGAAATAATAGCAACATTTTTTGAAACTTTATCAGATGTATTCGTATTGATTTTATCTTCATGTAAACGATTAGTCAGTTTGGATTTTTTTCAATTATTTCCTGATCAAATGTGGTCAAGTAATATTTTTGCTTTCCCATCAACAAGTTTTACGTCTTTAATTTTAACTCAATTGAAAATTAATGTCAAAACTTTTCATGCTTGTCTTTATCTTCTTGATCGACATCTGCCTATTTTATCGGCCTTGATTATTAATGTGTTAAAGATTTCTTGTGCATTATCAAATATAGATAAAATGGTAAGTATATATTCGATTATTGTGCATTCTTAATTTTATTTTCTTTATAGAAAAAACTTCCCAAATTGAAATATTTTTCATTGACTTCACTTGATTATACATGTAACTATGATGATGAAATTATTCCATTACTCCATCGTATGATAAATCTTGAAGAATTGATGTCATATTTAGCGATAATAAGAGTTGACTTACCTTATATTGATGGTGCACATTTATATGAAGATATTCAAATCCATATGCCACGATTAAACAAATTAACTTTTAGTATAAATACAGCTGTTGTCAAAATCAACATTAGCATTAATTTTCCATCAAATGAAGATATTCAACGTAGTTTTATCGAAAGAGGATATCAACAAGTTGGTTCAGATGTCGATTCTACAGTAACAGAAGGTGAAGGTAGATGCCATGTTTATTCACTTCCATATCAATTCGAAACTTTTCTTCATCTTAACAATTCTTTTCAAGGTGGCATGTTTAATAAAGTTCGGCACGTAACTATGACTGATGACCGTCCTTTTGAACATAAATTTTTTTAAATCATCTCACAAGATTTTCCTTTTCTCACAACCTTATCTATATGAAATAAAAAACCACACAAAAATAAGCACCATTCGTCAACATTGATTACATTTTCTCATCTTACTACTCTCAATCTGAATCTAGCACATATAAACTATGGTAAACAGTTTCTTTTGGAACAAAATACTCATCTACCTTGTTTGTCGATTCTTAGCATCAGATACAAAACACTTATAAAAGTAACAAAGAACTTTACCAACAATGCAGCACGTCTCAATTGTAGCAAATTGAGATATCTTCATATGAATGGATTTGATGATCTTCCATCGAATTTTCATCAATATTTTCCTTCATTAAAAAAATATTCTGGTTACATTTTTTGTTAATAAAATGAAATAGTTTGTGAAAGTAAATTAAATCATCTTAATAAGACAAAATACTCTTTTATCTAGGCTATAGTTCTACAAGAGCAGCTTTACTGTTGTTGTTACGGCTTAAAGAATAATTGAAATAAAAATAATACTAGTTTGACTAACAAACAGCATTTTTCTTATCTAAATCAGAAATATTTTGAAAGAAAAACATTTTTTTCTGTATATTAGTCACACTTTTAGTTATAATCCATGACAGATTACAAAATGAATGAAGAAAAGAATAAAAACTTCATAATAAGATCCATACCTATCCTTTTAATCATTAGTGGATGAACTTATATAATTGTTAATGCATAGGAAAAAAAACGTTTAAATCATCTTTCTAGGCTCAGATTTTATTAAAAGAAAATAGTTTTGATAGATGTCATATAAATATTAACAATCATCGACATTCATCGTTTCGTAATACAGCTATACTAAATATAATTTGATACATACATTTTTACCTAGTAAAATGAAATCATTAATGCAAAAATCTATTGCTGCGTTATCAGCTATACTTTCTTTCACAATTCTTAATTTTATCGAAAAAAAAGATCATCGAGATGAATCTTTTCAAAGACAAACATAATAAAAATTATTTATTACAGCCTCGTTGTATTCAAATCATTGGAGTATTAATAATTATTAGATATTGACAAAGACACTTATTCGATTCTTCCTAATCGTCTTGCAAAGGATTTAACTAGCCAAGGTAAATCTTGAACGTTGGCTCTTTCAGCAGGGTGTGAGCGTGATTTTAGTAGGCTTTTTTAGACCCCCGCCCACACCCTTTGGAAAGTAGTTGCTTGTTATTCATTCACTAGGAATGCGAAACAAATGAATTTTGTCGTCATTCATCTCGGATTGTTCTTTTGTTGCGTTTGTATCTTGTTATGAAAAGAAAATAGATTTCAAGTGTGATGTGATCCTCTTTCCAAGCAAAAAAAAACAAAGTTCTGTGAGTGTGTTTAACATTCTTCGTGCCAACAACAAAATTTATTTAGTCATTCCATAGTTTTTTTACTTCTTGGCAATACCATGTGGTAGAAGGTGAACACCAATCGTGAGTGTTTCGAACAGCGAGATAAATTGCTTTTACCTTTCGAATACTATTTGACGCATTTTCAAAATACTGAACCATCAAACAATACATAATGCGATGTCAATTCCAATTACTAACAGTCTTTTACTACTTTTCCAGTTACATCAATTTCTTCTAATGAATAAAATAGGACCAAATCAAAACACATAAATGATATTTTGATTGAAGGCGTCCAATAATCTATGCTACAAAAAATATTTCCAGAAGCTACTAAAGGTCTTAGCGACATATCAGATTTCAAATTGATATGGACATAAAAAAATTATTGTGTTCGGAGAAACTTGTCAAAGTGACGAGAAAACATTAGTTTAAAGACATTTAGCAATGAAACCAACCCGACTTACTCCTATTCTAACTTTACATAATATTCGAAACTCAGCATACGAAAAACCGACAATGGTCTTGTTCAAGATGTCGAAAAATCTATTCTTGTAAACGAGCAAATAAGATATTCGTTCGCTAGATATAATACATATTCTGATATGTGGTAGTGTCCTTTTTTTATTCATGTTTTTTTTTCTTTTCTTGTCTCTTCTTTTTTTTTGCAATTTCAAGCAACTCATATAACATCATTTGTTTTTTTCAACTTTCTCCAGGTGAGAATAAACCAAGAAATAATTGACTTTATTTTTCTCTCCTTTTTGCTTTTATAAATGCCAGTGTTTACTTTAATACACTGGATCATTAGTCTTCAAAAAAAAACAAATGAAGAACACAGCAAAGAAATCATGATATCGTCGTAGAAAAACATATTCTACCCGAAGTATTTAAGTTACTCTGAAGTCAAACTTCGTTATATTCAATTTTGTGTTTTCTTTTTTGTATATTTGGCTTCCCTCACTACCAGAAAACAAAGTGGTGGACATAAATATAGGACACTTTATGTTTGAAAATTTTTCGACGAAGACAAGTAGCTGGGTCAAAACACAAATAGTGATTTGGATAGCCCTTGAAATTTCAGTGAAAAGTTTTCTGGAAAATTTTTTTTGAAAATTTGAAATGTATTGTATTCGATAGAGAATTTCAAGGACTATCCAAATCACTATTTGTATTTGACCCAGCTACTTGTCTTCGTCGAAAAATTTTCAAAAATAAAGTGTCCTATATTTATGTTCACAACTTTAGAAGAATTGTAATACTGATTTGAGTTTTGCCAGTTTATTTTCAGTTTTTCATTTATAGTATCACCATAATCTTCACTAAAATTGAGATGATGTAAGATTAGTTAAATATCAGAACAATTTATTTAAAAAAAATAAATTATAACCACTGTTTAAGCTTCTAGGATTCATAATAAAATCAATAAAATTGAAACTTTCTTCACAAATTATCACGAAAAGATCATAAATTTATACATTTTGTGCAAGTTGGAAATTTTCGAACTTCATGATTCTTCATGTCAATCATGCTCATTAATTTTCATGCAAGTTAGAAAAATACCATCATATAATTACTAGCTTCAATTCGTTTGTGTACTAGTCAATGGATAAATAATAGTCATGAAGTTATTACCAAACAAGTAAATTTCAGTTTCCTAATTACAAGTAAATAGGACTGTTTGGAAATACTTCGATACTATTAATTTATAATGAAAGCAAATGAGTCACTTCTAATTAGAATTCTAAGCGATGTAGATCTATCTGAAGTCCCAAAGATTTATTTTGATTGATTAGTTCATCGAAAACCATAACATGTATAGAATCTTACTTGCACATAAATGTATCATATTGGTCAAACAGAATATATTGAACAACTTTGTAAATGAGCATGATAATTCGAAAAAAGTGCTTAAAATGTCTGTAGGAGATCATAGTTTCTTCGAGAAGCTATCTTATTCAGTGACTTAATCAGTCACATTAGCATAAATTGTCTCTAGGATCGTCTTTCCTTTATTACTCGTTATGTAACTCTCTATTACAATTTAATAACAACCTAGTTCATTACTATAATGAAATATTACTGGAGTGCCATTGGTAAATAACATCTTTGATAAAGAGCAGAACATCTTGTGTGCGACAACATTAAAATTAAGTCAGACTGGGACTCTCATACTATTGTTGTTGTGCAGAAAATTCAGATATTTCTTTCAGAACTAAAGAGAATAATGAGATTAAATTCATTAACATCTCTGGCTTTTCATTAAACAAAATATCTATGAGAAGCCATTTCTGTAAATTTTAGCATTTTAATATGTAATTTTGATTAAGGAAATTAATTTCAATATTATCTCATTGACACTTAAACTTGACAAATACAGATGATACAAACTGAAGTGGTCAATTCCTTTTCAATATCATTTGGCTTATGAATCAATATTCAATGTGATTTATTTTTTAAGTTCTTTCTTCATTCGCGTTAAAATCTCACGAATATAAGCTATCTAAAAGTAACTCATTGAGATGTATCTTGAAGAGAAAACATCTTGGTTTTTGATTTGACGCTCTTCATTAGTCGAATAGGACAAGTTACGAATCACGTACTGATATTAAATCTATATTTTAATCCGGTTTTATCAACTATGATAAGTTAATTATTCATGAGTTTAATTGCTTCGACAATTCTTATCGTGTCTAAATATTAGTATAATTCTGTTTCTTTATACTTTCAGTGTGTCTACTGCAATTGCAATAAAATCCAATAACGATGATGTTATTGTGGAAACTTCGATGGTTTTTTGTACTCTTTGTATTTGCACAATTTAATAGACAATATGTATGAACGACTTGGCCCTTATCCGACTCTTCTGCTGTACAATTTTTGGGCCTTTTTCATGGTGAAGTGAATGCGTATGAATCTCTCGAATTCTTTATTCATGCTCGTGCTATGTTCAAAGCAGCAATCATGCTTTCTCAACAATATGATATAACAATTGAAGGACGACGCATAGGATGGCAAGTTGCACAAACTAATGGCAAACCCGTTGATGTTATGAGTAGCACATGTCAGGCAATATTTGCTTCTAACATTGTTGGTATTGTGGGTCCAGCATTGTCAAGAGAAACTCCTATTACTGCTGGCTTGTGAGAAAGAATTGGTATTCCTGTTATATCCTATGCTGCAACAGATCCTGATTTGTCTGATCGAAATGCTTATCCTGCTTTTTATCGTACAGTTCCTTCAGATAATGCAGCTGCATCAGCATTTGTAAAATTATTTATGCGATTTAATTGGGCTTCATGTATAATGATACATCAAATGATGCATATGGATCTGGTGGTGCAAAAGTACTGACGGAAGCATTTATTAATAATAATTTGATAGTTGCAGATACATTAGTATTTGATATAGTAACACTTCGTATGCGAGATACTTTGAAAAATGTTCTAACTAGTAGTTCAACACGAATTGTTGTATTATGGGCTGGATCAACTTATACATCTTTAATTTTACAAAATGCACTTGATTCTGATGTACTTGGCCCACATTTTACATGGATATTAAGTTCAACTGTTTCATTAAATTCTTTTAGTCGAACATTTCATCAAAAATTAATTGGAATGCTTACTGTTGAACCTATAACAGCAAATGTTGTTCATGCGCCAATTAATACAACATTATTAAATGCCGCCTATAATATTTGAAAACAGTATGAACCTGAAACATTTCCTAACTCAGCAAAAGTAGATTATTACGCATTATTTGCATTTGATGCAACTTGGTTGTTAATTAAATCATTGCAAGAATTTTGTTTAAAAACTGCTAATAGTTCTTCTTCATGTTTATCATGTATCAATTCTTCATCTTGTTTTAATCATTATTTTCTCCATTCCAATTCATTTTTCGTCACGATTAATGGTATGACATTTCTTGGTGTCTCTGGTCCTATACAATTCAATATTAATACAACAGATCGAATAAGTGGTAGTTATTATTTTGCACAAAATACTCAATCTTCTTCGAATAGATTAAATTTTGCACCAGTTTTGCAATACTCTGAACAGGATGATTGGCAAGAATATTCAGAAGCAAATGTAATTATTTGGCCAGGTAGTTCTTTGATACCTCCTACTGGTAGAGCAAAACTTGATGGTGTTAAATTACGAATTGGTGTAATTCAATCAATTCCATTTACAATGATTAGTATCGTAAGAAATGAACTTGGACAAAATACAACAAAATTAATAGGTTATGTACTTGATCTTATCGATCTTTTACAAAAGAAAATGAAATTTATTCCCATCATTGAATTAGTACCATTCAATCAAACGTATGCTTCATTAGGACAACTGGTAGAAGATGGTTTTTATGATATAATCGTAGGTGATGTGACAGTTACAGCTACAAGAAGAGAAAAGACTGGTTTTTCAAACTCAATATTTGATAACACTTTACATATAATCATGCGAAAAAGTCCTGATATTGAAATCGATCTGTTTGCATTCATGAAACCATTATCATTTAAGCTTTGGTTATTGATCTTAGGTGCTACTATTTTTGCTAGTATTTTAATCGTTCTATTTGAGAGAGAAGAAAATTTGGTGTTACAGAATAGATCAATTATTATTTTATGTATAATGAGTGTTTGGTATACTTTTGGTAATCTTGTCGGGTCTGATACAGATTCTTTTAAAGCTAAAACATCTGCTGGACGTCTGTTAACAGCTGGTTTAAATGTATTATGTTTGGCATTAATTGCATCATATACTGCAAACTTAGCATCTGACCGAACAATATCAAAATCGAGGGATATTATTTCTGGAATCGACGATATTAAAAGTGGAAAAATATCATTCAATCGTATTGGTGTTCGTGTAGGTACAGCTAGTGAAGAATATTACTTAAGAGAAATCTCTGAAGGTAATCGAAATTATTATCCATTAAAGTCTCGACAAGAAACTTATGATAGTTTATTAAATAATATAATTGATGTATCTTTTCTTGATGGCGGTGCTGCAGAATATATAACTAACAATATATATTGTAACTTAACATTGGTTGGTGAAGGTTTTGAGAAAGGTGCATTTGCTGTTATTACCCCTAAACAATGGTTATATGGACAAGACTTAGATGTTAACATATTATCATTAAGAGAATCAGGTGATCTTGATACTTTGAAAATAAAATGGTTTCAAATAAAGAAATGTTCTGATTCATCGGAAACATCTAGTGCAATTGGAATTGAATCATTGAGTGGATTATTCATACTATTCGGGGTGATTTATTTTCTATCACTATTATTATTTGCATGGAAAAAACAACAGCACTTATGCAGAAACGCTGAACTATCTCACAATAATAGGATATTTTTGTCACACCTCGAGCAATCAGTGTAAACTATCTGTATATTCGGAATAAACTTGCTACAAGATAAATCAATATACATGTGAAATAGTGACATGTATGAACATTAAAGATTACTAATTTGTTGTCTGATCATATTTCCCTTAGAATCAATTAAATTTCTGTTAATATAGATTTTCCGTCATTCTTTATTTTTCATGATGAATCGACACAATAGACATTGATCACGAAAAAAGATAATATCTCGTTATTATGGTTAGTTGTGTGTTTCAACACAAATTCTTTATTCTTACTTTTATCAATGTTGAAATAGGCAGAAATTTGAGCATTCACAGGATTTTTGATTAAAAATTGAACATTAATTTACTAATAGTAGACAAAAACGATATTTCACATATTGCCTTTCAATGCGTTAAGCACTGATAGGCGCAATCAAAATTCAAAATTTTAAATCTCGGAAAAATGAACTGTCAAATATCATGTTTGAAGAGTCACACATTAGGTTTAGTAGTATTACTATGTATTGAATAATACAAAACAAGAATATATGAAGACAAGTTCAGTGAAAAGTGATGTTCAAAGTTTTTAATAGTTCTTCATTGAAGTATTCCCAGTGCGTAAATACGTCATGTTTGTGTAAGAAAAAAACATTCGATTAGTTCATTAAGACAACAGTTTTGCTGATCATATGATAATACAAATATAGGGATGAAAAAATAAACATTCATAGTCCTCAGAAAAAATTCTTTTGATTAATCATCATTATATCACGGGTTGTTATTGAATCGATTATTAGGATTAATTCAAACATAACAAACCAATCGATGAACTAGCTAACGAAGCATAGATTTAACTTGCATCAAGTCTGAAAAATAAAAATGATTATTTTCATCCATCATTGTTTCGTTGTCGTCAAGCATCTAAATTTGTATCAAAACGTCGATCAACAGTTTGTTAATGGTTGCGAGAAGACATCTTATCTAAGAACAAATTTAACAAAATTGCTGTGCTATAAAGAGAATGATTGTCCTCCTCATGATGAACTAATAATATTGTCCTCGATTCAGTTGCTAGAAAAACTGGTACTACTCAATCACTATTGGCAAGTTGTAGTGATTAATGTATAGCAATTGGAATCTAATGATTTAATGCAGGCTGGATGTAAGTAGGCATTCAATAAACACACAACTACATTGAAATTCAGATCCATTGGCATAAAAGTCTTCCCTCGACAAGAATATCTTAAATTGGGTAAAATCTGACAATCTCCATTAAGTAATTTCTTTATTCACTCCATCGTAGTTTGGTCGGAATGATTGATAAATGTGTTAAATTGTTTCTGAAAAAATGATTGATGACTCTGTACCTTATTTGTCCAAAAAGATTTTTACGATTAACTTAGACAGTTTTGAACGATAATACGTTTAATTAGATTATCGAAACCAAAAACAAACAAAAAATTCCTTAATGTGATAGAAATTCGGCAAATTTACCCATTCAGATTCGGTGCAGTTCCAGTCGAAAATCTGCTATTGGTTGCTCGTTATAGGAGAATTCCATTAGAGTACTCATGTAGCATTAAAATTTTTTATTGATAATGAATTTTTCTCATAAATTCACTTGCTTAAAGTGACACAGTCCATTTTCAGACTATATTGTATCTGAAAATCGTCTACGCAATTTGATGATTGATTTTGGTCGATACTTCTGCAAACAAGAATTAAAACAAGTTGCTTTGAATAAAAATGACAAGTTGCACTAGAATAAAATTCTATTCAAAGAGATAATGTCAGCTATTTCTTTCGATTTTCAAACTCTCTCCGAAGTTTGTTGACGCTGTATATATAGACTACTGCTTCGTGTGTTTCACCATTCATTCAATAGTTACCACAATCTGAAAGTAACAAGCATTCAGCATTGTTATCGAGTACAATAAGATTTTTGCGACACACAGGTTAATTTCAAGAATTCTTTCTAAGATATATGAATGGTATTGTTTTCTTCATTGTGCGGAAACTAGAAATAAACTTTACTTGAAAGCGACAACAAAAAAATGTACGGTTGATCTTGCTCACCTCAATAGAGGCCTCATTATGTGTCACTAATAATCCATTGATTCTTTGAGATTTGCTTAGCTTAATCCTGAAAGTAAGAATATATATAGTATAGAATATTGATTCACATTCTACTAAATACATTCTTAAATGACACTGAAATAAAATCAAAGAAACTTTTTGTGTGAACATTTTCATCAAGTTGTATTGAAATGTATTACCATTCGATTGTTTGCAGCTAGTTAATGTTCTGTGTAAAACCCATGAATTTATACTATTGTTAGCACATATTTCACTAGATATACCATCGGTAAACATCTGTGGCAATATGAATATATTTGATACATGTTCATTATGATTCTATAACTCTTTAGATCATAGGTTTAATTGTTTTTATTTTAAAGCATAAGACACTAATTCGTTCTTCGACAAATAGAACTTTATGAATGATACTATACTGATGTGTACATAGCAAATTTACAAAACTAATCAATTCAAATGTTGCATTCGTGTCCCACAAGTTAAACACAAAGACACAGTGCATTGAATATTGAAATATCGAATTTCATGCAGATAGCAGTGGTATATATTCACCAATTGAAAATTTTGCAATCGATCACTGCTAACCTGTCTAGTTCTAACGGGTGTCCCAGAATAAATTATACCATTCGTATTTTGAGTATAACTCTTCTATTATCCATTAGATCGGGACATCTTTTTATACTAAAAGATAGCGCTTGAAATTCTCTACAAAATTATATATGACTAGTCCCAAAAACTGTNACTGATTTCATATAATCTCTTTCTCATCTCTCATACTTAAATTTTTAATTATCAATCCGATATCTTTGTCTGTTATAATGTACGATATCTATAAAACAATGAAACATTATCCTCTTAAAATGATAAAAAAACCGGTACAAAACCGGCAAAAACCGGCCGGTCTCGAACGTTCGACCGGCCCGGACCGGCAAACCGGCAAACCGGGCCGGTCCGATACCGGTTTACCGGTCCGGTTCCAAGTATGATTCCGACTGTGTCCATCATCTGTCATGACTAAACCATTTTGTTCATTCATACTGTCCAGATTAGTCAGTAAAACAGAAAGTTCAAAAAGATAGATGACGACAGGTGGATTCGAACATCGAATTCCATAATATTGAATGTCTGACACTCATTACATTAAATCTCCTCTATAATAATATTGGTCTACTAGAAGCAGAACATCTCGCCAATGCTATACGACAAAAATCAAGCAAATCTATCTCTTCCTCTCTCCAATTTGCTTATCCTATCACTCACTCACTCATTGTTTCCTGCAGACACTTACCGCACTGAAGTTCCAAGACAACGAAATTGGTAATCAAGGTGTAGACTGTCTTATCTATGCTAGACAAAAAGATAAAGTAAAAATCATTCTTCTCTTTTTCTCAACCTTCTGTTTCTAACACGCATTTTCTATGGTCTACAGACACTGATCACACCCAACCTGTGCGGTAATCCAACCAGCTCCTGGATAGCATTCTTGCGTGATAATATACTTCGTGATCATGAAGAATTTATCAGGAAAACAAGTTATGATAGTTATCATTAAGTATAAACCCTAATTTCGAACATGAACAATTTTTCGTTGATTTGTTCAGAGGAATGTGAGTGTGAATATGAATAGCATTCTCGTTTTTAACCATACCCACACTCATACCACCTTCAAAAAAATCCAACCAAAAGAGCAGTTACAAAAAAATTCTGTTTTTGTTCGATTTTGATTATGCATTTCGAATGATGACGAATTCAGTTTCACCATCTCTTATCTAACAAAAAGAAATTTTATGTATCATAAAGAATCAAATAGCACTTACAGGAAGCTTTTTAACTATAACCACATTGTTATTATCTTTATTCGTTAAATTAGTCAATGAAATAAACGGTTTTTTAAGAATAGCTTCAATTTCGTCTCGTCGTTCAGATGCAATACGAGCAATTTCACTTGTTTGTGGGTCAACCGAATAATAAATTGTTATATCATCAGTTGAAATTAATTTAACCTTTAAAATCAAAGCTAACTATTAATTAAAATTAATAATCAATATGAAAACCAAATATAACCTGTTTACAGAGTTTTTGAACTTGACTCGTAATTTCATAAATAATACCTTCATCTATTAATGATGCATTCGTTGTACAATCAAGTAAAACAACAAACTATTTATAAAAATAAAATGTAAGAAACTACAAGAAAAAAGAAATGAAATAAATAATACTCCTTGTTCAGCAGTAGCTTCAAAACGTGTTTCTTGTCCTACACGATAAACAATATGAATATCTTCCCATTCAATCGGTACATCGTCAAGCATTGTTAATGGACTTTCATCTTGACTCTTCGATAACAATTTTTCAATATCTGCATGAGATAGTTGACGGAGTTTTTCAGATATTTGTTTAACTTTAACTATTTATATTTTCATTTTTTTTTTTGTAAATAAATATCAAAATAGAACAAAAACAATGCTCTCACCACCAAACTTTTTTCCTAATATTGGATAGTTTGGTTCTACATGTATTTCAATACCATAAAGTTTATTATCTTGAGAAAATATTATTTGGCGTACATTTAAACCCTTTAATAGTAATTATAAATATAAAAAAAAAGAAATAAAATTCAAAACAACATACTTCACGAATGAAATCTTCTAAGGATTCAATATTTTTTAATATGGATGAATCTTTATGAATAACAACTAATTCTGGTAATGTATACTAACAACAAGGCTTTTATATTAAATATTTATCTAAGATAAGTCAATTAAATTTACTTTCATGGGAACAACTTTTCGTTCTCGTAGTAGTCGACCTAATTTAGTAACTGTTTGCACAGCAGATATAACACATTCAATATTCTTATTTACTCATGAATGACTAAATAAATTTTTTCATTTTTCTTTAATCAAAAGAAAAGAAAACCGTAAAAATAACAAACTTTGATCTTGGAATCATTTGAAAATGAACACTTAGTGCTTGTTCAGAATCTGATGCTGATTGCGGTATTAATTTTCTTAAAATTTGATACATATATTCAGCAAAAAATGGTGTAAATGGTGCCATTAATTTAGCCACTATTAAAAGAATATAACAAAGAACATTTAATGAAACAAGACGATCTTTTAATGTTGTTTCACCCTAAATGAAAAATGACATTTTTATCAATATTATTAAAAAACAAAGAAGATCAATATTAATTTGCGATTTATAATAAGCAATAGTGTGTTAGTCTTTCTAACTGATATAAAACTAACTGGTATAACTACGAAGGTAAGATAAGTCTTGATTACCTTCAAACGTTTCTTGTTCAATATAACATACCAATTGGTTAACATATCAATATATTTAACAAGACTAGGCACCACCGTATACAAACGATAAACTAAATATTGAAATTCTTTACAAATTATACTTATTTTGCATAAAAACATCACTTTATGACTACAATTACAAGTACAGAAATTTCTACTGAAAAGTCATATATTGAATACATGCTAAGATTATTTTTGAATTTATCAAATACAAACGATGTTTCATTCATAGGGTAGAGGCTATTAACTCTTTGTGATTATTAAACGATTCGAATATTTGAGTTGTTGACTTTTATGTTTGTAGTACTCATAGCAAGTGCTATGGCTGTGTTGGTCTCAGGGTTCTCGACTGTGCCGGTAATAAAAATGAACTGGAAATCCAGAAATTTTCAGTCCATATTATACCAATCAGTTATCCACTTACAAAAATTGTATATTCAATCTATTACATGAGTGAAGTTCAGAGATCCATAGAAGATCTAAAAATCTTCGGTGATTTCTTCAGAACCCATGGAGATGTTCTATTGATCTCTGAAAATTTCTCAAAATGTTTGATGAGGTTCGAAAGATATCCTGTCACCGTTGGAGACCCTTTAGGATATCTGGAGGTGTCGTTGAAATCAAAAGTTAAAAACTTGAATATTCGAATTATAAATTTTAATATTTCAATGGTTGTAGGAACTGTTCGAATTCGACATGTACGGTTTTCAGTTTATTTGAATGAAATATTACATTTTTTACAACTATTAATCGAATTTCCAGTTTTTTGGAAATAATTTTCTTTATCAATGACGACAGCTGAAACTTACCGTTCATTTCTTGTTTAATAAATTCAAGAAATGTTTGTGTATAAGATACAATCCATTTATCAAGAATACTTAGATTTGATGAGATTGATGCATAGAAACATTTTTCATCATAAATAAATTCAATTTTTTCTTCACTTTTTAATTGATCACATGATTGAATAAGAAGACGTAATGTCTTATACCAAGGTAAAAACACATCTCTAACAATATCTCGAACATCTTCTTCTTTAAATTTGAGTGCTTCACCGCGTACGACGGGCGATGTTAGTAAATAAAGCCTATATTAAAAACTAAAACATATAAAATATCTACAGGTAAAATAAACTTAACCTAAGCGCATCCGCACCATAGACATCGAAAATTTTCTTTGGATCAGGATGATTCATTTTTCTGCCACACATTTTTTCTTGATAAGGTGCTAAAATAATCCCATTAACAATTACATTTTTGAATGATAGTTGATCAAATAAAGCCGTTGAAATAACTAATAATGTATAAAACCATCCGCGTGTTTGATCAATACCTTCAGCAATAAAATCAGCTGGAAATGTGTCCATAAATACATGTCGTGTCTCAAATGGATAATGAACTTGTGCATACGGCATAGAACCAGATTCAAACCAAGAATCAAATACTTCAGGTACTCGACGTAATAAACCTTTACCTAATCGAGATGGAATTGTGATTTCATCAACACTAAAATAACTATTATGTTTTAATAAATAACTTAAATGAAAAAAATCTTCATTTACAATTCTCGATGAATATCATCAACAGAAATTCCAGATAATTGTTTTAATTCTTCAATTGAACCAACACAAACAATTTCATGTCTATCATCACTCATCCATAATGGAATCGGAGTTCCCCAATAACGATTTCTTGAAATAGCCCAATCACGTGTATCACGAAGCCAATTATCAAAACGTTTTTCTTTAACATAATCAGGTACCCTATCAGATAAATATGACAGAACAGTAATATGTGATTTTCTATTTCTTACCAATTTATTTTACTATTATTAGCTAATAAACGATCAATCATTCCTTCAACACGAATAAACCATGATGGAGTAAAACGATATATTAATGGTGTGTCACTTCTCAAACAAAATGGATATGCATGTTTGAATACGGATTGATGAACAAGTCTTTTAGCTTCTTTTAAATATTTTATAATAGATTTATCAGCAAGTTTTACATTTTGTCCGTCAAAATCTTTAACTTCATTAGTAAATCGACATTGTGCATCGATTGGACAAACAATAGGTCCTGTATGTTTATTAATAACACCATTGGCAAGACAAACACGATAATCATCTTCTCCAAAATATGGAGCTTGATGAACAATACCTGTACCACTATCTTCTGTTACATAATCATCACACAATACACGGAATGCTGTTTTTACCTATTCAATTAAAACAAGTCATCAATAAAAAGAAAAACAAAAAGAACCTGACATTAGCAAAATACGGGAATAATGGTATATAATGTTTTCCTTGCAATTGAGATCCTTGAAAACTAATTAGATAAAAAAAAATAAATTACATTCAGAGATGAATTTTCATTCAACTTACCTTTCTAATATTTCATAATCGTCAAACTTTTTATAAAGTTCATCTAATCGTTTTTTCATTAAAATAAAAATTTCGTTCTTCGTTTTGTCTAACGAATAAAGAACAAATATAATTTTTCTTTTCTATTTTATCTCATATCAACAAACCAAGAATTTTAACATAAAGTGAATTAGCATTAACACATAGTGCAAGATTAGATGGTAATGTCCATGGAGTTATTGTCCAAGCAACAAGTTTAACAGTTAAATCCTCAACAAGTGAAAATGATATCCAAACAGCTGGATCATCAACATTTTTATAATTTAGATCCGCTTCAAAATTTGATAATGGAGTGCAACAACCCATTGAATATGGCATTACCTTAAAAATATCTTTTTATTCTTAAGTTTTAAAAAATATTCTCGATTCCAACTTTTAAATCATAATAAACAAAACCTTTTTCATATAATTGTTTAAAAATAAACCAAATTGATTCCATAAACCATGGATACATTGTTTTATAATCTCGTCGAAAATCAATCCATCGACCCATACGATCCACAACATCCTTTTTTGTTTAAAATTATTATGAGAAAACTTTTTTATTCTTAAAAAGAATATATACTTCCCATTCTTGAGCATATTGCATAAAAAATTGTCGACAGTAATTGTTATAAGCAGCAATACCAATTTTAGCAACATCATCAGGACCTTTAATATTAAGTATTTTATCGATTTTATATTCCTAATTAGTCAATTATATAATAAATTTAGAATAATAACAAGATGAAAGAAAGAATAATAAATCATACTAGTGCTAGGCCGTGACAATCTAATAACAAAAGAACGCATTTATTTTATGAAAATCAAAAGTAGTAAGTGATGTTTACCCCAACCAAATCGACGTTCAACATGATGCCCAGTTTGATAAGCCCATCGAGTAAGGGCATCTTTAATTGTTCCCGTTAAAATATGTCCATAATGAGGAGGACCAGTAACAAATGGTGGACCATCATAGAATATACATCTTTTAAAAATAATTTCTTTAGATATTTTTAGAAGTCTTCTTTTTCTTTACTTTGGTCGGTCCTTGGATAATCTATTACTTGTTTCGAATGCATTGATTTGCTTCCAAAAAGCTAAAATATTGTTTTCATTATTTCCGAATTGAAGTGTTTCATGGGATACAGAAAACTCAATTGGACTAGACTGCGTTGTCTTTGTTTCCATAATCGTGGCCATATTTTAAGTTAAAAAAAGAGCAGTTTTTTTTACTTAGACTTGAACTAACTCATTATTTAAACATAAATGTTAGAGGTGACGCATGATTCAGCAATCCTCCCTTATATTGCATTTGAGCTGATACAATTTACCAACCATTCTCAACCTTTTGTTGCGTTCTTTATATGATAGGTGTCGGTATGAGGATGTGTGTATGTATCTAAGTATTAGCATCACTCGAGCCAGTTTGTCTATGATATTGCAGTAACTCTAGTAGATTGGGCTTAACCGAAATAGACTTTTCTTAAGCATAGAAATTTAATTTCATGCAGACTGCTGCTTTACCCAGTTACTGGTTAAATAGCTAAAGGAAAATTCTGGATTTGATTCTTTCATCCGAGAAAAAGTTTTGCGGCAAAATAATAATTTTTTAATGAAATCAATTAAAATAGATCCTCNAAAATTAGTCGATAATAAAATGGGTTCAACACGATAATACAGTACTCAAATTTAACAATATGGCAAAAAAAAACAAAAAAAAGGATGAAGTTGAGAATTGATCGACTATTTTTTGTTTCTTATGGCAATAATATAACAGTAATTTCAGTCGGAATCCCGGCATTTTTCGCGGAATTTTCGGGATCCTGCGGGATCCCGCAATTTTTTGAGCGGGATCCCGCACAGGATCCCGGACGGGATCTCGCGGGATCCCGGCGGGAAATTGCCGGGATGAAAGACATGGGCATTTAAAATAAAAGTCCTCTTATTGTATTGTTTCAGAGTAGAAAAAAAATTCAAGAAGCAAACAGATGCATATGGAGTAAGATACCCAGAAATAGTCGTAAGCTGATATTTTTTCTTCGATTGCTTAGAATGTATGAGGTAAATTTTATTGTCTCTGAGAAAAAACAAATAAAAAAGTAGCACTATAACGGATACATTCGAAAGCGAATCAAATAGGTATTATGGTGGAGAACTACTCTTTCTTTTATTTATGATGATATTCCTAGAGTAGAGTGTGGATGTGAATTTTCTTGTTCTTCGTTCACATCCAAACCCTCTTTGTTTAGTTTCTTTGATTCATTACGATATTCTTTTAATTAAGTCAAAAGAAGATTAAAAAAATTGGTCACGACATTTATGACGAGCCCATTAATATCACATGGTGAAATACTTTTCATAACTGAGAACACCAGCTATAATGATACCCTAAACGAATTTCAATATAGTAGACTAATGGAAACAATTTATCATTATTTCAAGACGTTGCAATTTACACTGATTATAGAAGTTGTAGATATTTGAATGTTTTATTTCACAAGTTTTAACAACATATATTGTTATTCAACAGTGCTAGTAGATATCACTGAATTATTTATGTTCCTGTTAGTCATCAACAATTAATGTCTACAACATTCTTTGTTTTTTTCGTCTCGTAACTATTATGAATGAAAAGGGTAATCGTTTCTTCATTCATTTATTAAATAACTAGATTGCAGTCAATTGATGATAATAAAGAAATTATCTGTGTCACTCCTATTCGCTTGAGATTGAGTTTTTTTTTCTAATGAGAGATTAGCTGTATTCTTTTATCCATCAAGATAAAATTAACAAAACTTGCAATAGACTCATTTTTCGATTTCACAAAAAACTAAACCAATTGAGAGTTTGAAACAGAGTCATTTCCTTATTCTTTCTTGCTGTTCTTCAAAGTGTATCAAAGGTGTCGATGGGTCAACTATCTAGAGAATTTGAACGATTACTTATTCTTCGCAGTCACTAAACTTGACTTTACTTCGTTTCCCTATGAGCATATGAAATCTACTTTTTATAAAAACAGCAGTAAAAATTGTCGACAATCATAACCTCACGATAATTAGAATAACTGTAAAACTAAAGAAAAAATATTTTTGAAACGAATGTCAAAACTGATAGTCTTCAGAAATATTTATAAAATGTCATGTTTCTGTAAAATTCAAATACTGTGTAAATATCATCCTCTTTTGGCTAGAAGAGTTTCTCGAGTACACGTGCAAATATATCTTAAGTCACTGGAAAGAAAATTTCTTATCATTTTATAGCATGAAATTTCAATATCTTTGACTATTTTCTGCAAAGTTTTAAATGAATTAAATTTCATCGATTTTAGTTACTGGAATGAAAAGTGAAAGATCGATGAAAAAGATTAATAAATATGACTCATTTAAGAATTTCTGACACAAAAGTTAAAGACACTGAAACGATATACTTTAGAATAAGCAACACATTTTTATTTTAATGACAAAGGAATACCCAAAACATTTGCTCACATGCCTAACAATGCCTCATAACTAAAGTTTGATATTTGTACGATTTGCTTGAATAACTACTACGTAACGATAGATATAGACTGCCCTTACATGCATTGACAGAGACTAACATATTCAATTTTTTATGAGTATTTAGTATATGCTTGGAACCCTAAACTCAAAGCCTTATCACATTCTTTCTCTCATTTTGTTCGGATACAGTTCATCAAGTATCATAATAAAAAATACGCTTGAAATTTTAAACACCGATGGTACCAAAAAAAAATCTAAAATGTTTTTATTGCAAATATAAGAGAAAATAAACCTAAGATTCTGATTTTCGTTGAATCCTTTTTTTAAATTTGAAATTCGTATACATCTAATATTTTTCATCTGAGTACAGTACCTGCCATCTTAAACTACATATGATCCAAATATTACAATAGAGAATATACAGGAAATGTTAGTATATTCTCTAGGTGAATATAGCACCCTTTAAGATTTATTCTAAACGCTATGTAAGTAATCGAAAATCTCTGAAAGGTTACAACTAGATAAGATCGGAAATCTGCTATCCCTTATGTTACAATTTCAATAGATTAGCAAGATAGAGCCTAAAATTCTGCACATTTCTGTGTATTTTTTTTGCTGAATGTCAAAAGAACGTTTAGGGATTCAATACTCTTAGAGTGCCTATTGTTTCTGAGTATTTTCAATAAGAACTTTGAAAACTATAACTTTTTCTTTTGTTGTATACCTAATATAGGAATTATGGTGTAAGTATGAAATATCAGTTTCTCCATCATTCACACCCTAGTTTTCATCTTAGGTATCCAAAAAACATAATCATCGTTTAGGATTGATCTGGACCGTTGTCTACTTCAATCATAATTGATCAATATACGGTCATGTACGACCGTGAGTGATTAACCTGGATCCCCATAGTAACCTTTTCTAGTTACACTGTCATAGAATTGTTCAGTCTCGGATTTTACACTTTTTCCCAAATTCAAACACGAGTATAAAAACCACTTGATCAAACCTATATGCAAACATGGATACAAGAAACTGCCTTACCAATTGATCAGGACTGAGATTGTACAATTATACTTTGAAAGTACTTTTTCTATGGAGTACTTAATAGTAGTTCGCTACGACAGGCCGTCAAACTAACTTTTTTGACAAGCAATATAATTTTTTTCTTGAATGTTTTTCATTTAATTTTTTCGTTAGGGACAATCTACTATACGAAAATAACGACTTTTTATAAAGTTTCTTCAAAAGTTCTTGAACTCAAGAGAACTTGACTGAGAAATCAAGTACATAATTTCGAGAAACTGATTTCTGGCTTGGACTCCTTGGCATAAAAAGTCCTTGGTCAAACTTTATAAAAATTCATAAGTTTCTTTCAATAGCTATCATCTGAGAAAGAATTAAATCCATGAATTTTTCACTATCCCGTTGCCAAATTAATAGTAACGATTCGCTACCAGGTACTTGGTCGCATAAATATAACTTTCTTCTCATGATATTTTGGAAAGATTTACAAGAACCACTCCAAGGTAGTTCCTGGAAGATTATAGGAACTATCTCTTAGCGTTGCTTGAAAATTTATTGGTATCTTATCAATCTGAGCATGATCAGTTCTCTGATAGGAGTCAAGACATCAAAACAGTTCATCAGATCGAAAGTTTTATTAGGCCATCCAACCCCTACTTGTTTGCTTTTTTATTATTATAATTGAATAAGTAAAGCTATTCCATACTTGCGCTAGAATCATCTTTGTAATAGAAGTTCAGCATGAAAAACAAAGGCTCAAGATAGAACTCTTTTAAAAACTATAATAACTACGCTATCAATGATTTTACTAATTTTTTGTGGAACTCACATATATTTTCGAAGAAAATAGTGAGTGGAAGTTTTAAATCGAAGTTTTGCGGCTCCCCCTAGGCTACCACCATTACAGACCATAGCAACGGAAGAGAAGATTTACAGCATGCACCCCCCACCCCCGCCATTACAGACCATAGCAAAGTAATTCTCCATTACAGACCTTAGCGACCAGGTTTAAAATAATGGATATACATATACATATATATATATAATGGTTTAATTTGCCATATAATTCAAAGCTTCTTATAATAAAAATGTAAAATTAAAGAAAAAAGCAGTGTTACAAATGAAAAATACTGAGCGAACAGCAACAAAGAAGATGAAAAATAAGGACGCCTGTCAGAAAATTAAAAAATTCGTGATTTTATACTATCTATATTGCATATTAGTATAATGAAGGTGAAGTATATATGTGAGTTTCACATTTCAGCTCCGCAGGAGCTGCGCTAACAAGCTGTTTTTATTACTATGTGTAATATTTCATTCTTGTTAAAAAGCATCAGCAGACACACATTAGTTTAAAAAATTGTTTTATAAAGAGAATCAAAGAAATAGCATTATAAATACAAAGAATTTCTTTCGTTCTGTCAACATTCAATACAAGGGAGAGAGGGACAATTGATTTGTATTGAAATATTGATAGAACGAAAGAAATTCTTTGTATTGAAAATGCTATTTCTTTTGACTAATATGCGCCCGACGATGTTTTTAGTGAGAACGAAATGTTACGCATATTAATGAAAAAAATTAATAAAATGATTGATAGTTTAGTCTCTATAATTTTGACATTATTAAATGTTATACTATCAAACAACATACATTGAAGTCTCTTAAATATTTGAAACCATTTTTTAACTCACACGGTTCTTTAAATAACCTCGAGACCTTGATAGTTTATCAATAAACGCATGGAACATTAAAAAGTTCAACATATTCGCTAAAGCCATAAATGATGTCTTATAACACTTTTTTTTTTGCAGAGAGCTTCCCTAGTTTGTAGTCTTTGTGATGGTCCTTTAATTAAGTGTTGCTTTTCAACATTATAGAAATGATATTCATGCGATATCAAAATAAATTCTTCATCATATTAAATAACGTTTTTATACGAATATACAAATGTATACAAACCATCAATAATATTTATTTATTTTCGAATTCGTTTTCTTTTGTTATAGCAAATTATTATAGAGAGTATGATTAATGATTAGTAAAATAACTGAAATGATCAGTAATTGAAATAATTATAAAATCAGTCAACTTAATAATTAATCAGTAAATTACTTCAACAGTTAGTTATTAATTAATTAGGTTTGTAAATAAATTTAAAAATCAGTAAATACCATTTATTAACAGTCGATTATATTAAAGAATCAATATAAAAATTGGAATGGTTATAGAATAAATCATTGTTGTTCTTCTTTTCTTTTCTCTTCAGTTATTTCTACATATGTTTTCCTTCTTTGGACCTACTTCATTTAACCCACATATTTTGTAAATAAGAAGAATCATTATTTTTATGTTTTTTTATTGTGGATTATCTAAAACAAAGAGAAAGAAGCTTCGCGACTTCTTAGCTGGTCGTTGTGCTATCTATTCCTATGTATAAATATTTAGTGTTTTTCAAATAAAAATAACATATTTCGCGTTTACAAAATTTTGATGTGTTTTTAACTATGGAAGTAGTGCAAATTTTTCAATATGAAAAAGATACATCAGATGAAGAGGTAGTGGAAGAAGATTATGAAATAAATAGAAATAAAAGAATCCTAACAAAAGAGGGAATCAAAACATTAGATAAAAAAAATACATTTAGTAATGAATGATTCAAATCAAATGATAATTGTTATGAAGGTATACAACTATATGTACCACGTACAAACAACGCCCCAGAAACAACCACTAAAACAATTAAAGATGATTTAACATTTCGAAAACGCTATGTTTTATCAAGAGTTTTAACAATTTCTTCAAATATTGTTAATAATTGGTCAACTGAACGAGATTTATCCTCAGTTAATGCAAGATTATTCGCTACAGAACCAACAATATCTTTAGAATAATGGATTTTATCACATCAATGGGGTAAATCATTAAAAGGCATCATTTGTATTCCTAATGATTATTCAAAAAAATATTGTATACCAATTAGTGATTCATAATCAACTAGACAAGGTGATTTAGATACACATTAAAAAAATGGGCAACGTTAAATTAATTCAAAAGATCATTTGACATTCGATGCATGGAATTGGAGAGTAATTCACATTAAAAAACATCGAAATGTAACTGTCCAGATTTTTTAAGAATTATATGTGCAAGCACATTGTGGCTATGGCTATTTGCTTGAAATATTGTAAATCATCAACATAAAAAAAAGTGCCGATCGATGAAAAACAAAAAGAAAAGAGGTAGACTTTTCAGTCAGACAAGGGTTGAAAAAAACGACGTTTTTACGCGTAAAAAAAGATATTTTTCTTTTTAAAAATGAACTTCATAACCTTAATATTTACAAACTTGCTTTTTCTTCAAAAAAAAATCTTTTTTTTGATGCGTAAAAATGTGCGCTTTTTACGCGTAAAAACGTCGTTTTTCTCAACGCTTGTCTGACTGGATTGGAAACGTAAAATCTATTTTACTAATGCAATAATTTATTGTTGTTTTTCTTTTCCTTTTCAATTATTGGTTATCATTCTCCTTATTTAATTTTTGATTCTGTGATTTATTTAAATTTATTTACTACCCGAAACGCTTATTTTTTACTGATAAATTTTCTATTGACTGACTTTTGTATATTTTACTGATACAAATCGAATTTTTTCACTACTATTTATATTTAATAAAATGACCATTTTACAATTAATTATTGATAAATTTATTACTGACCATTTAATATTAATATTGACCATTTACGTACTTTTTACTGATCACTTAAATGGTAGTCATTATGAAATGTTTTGTTATTAGGACGAAGTATTAACTACATAGGTTATATATTTACCTATCCATTTTTTGTTAATCAACATCAATAAACTTTCATAAAGAGTTTGATAAACTTGTACTTTGAAGTAGTTCGTAGACAGAAGCTCTATATTCATGAGAAAAACAACTATGCAACAGCAGTATTGAGTATACCAACAAATGCTGAGTAGTCACTGTTTACAAAAACTAATCAACAAACTCTAGTTTCTTAAATAAAATAACAAGATCAGATGGTCGAATAATTTTTCAACTTAATAAATTTCAAATATTTAGCTTTTTTCAAAGTAAACCAATATTGGTTTCCATCCTGCTTAATAAAAGCTTTGAGAATAAATTTATCTAACTAGTCTGCGCATATTCCATACAAGGTTAAACGACTCATACTCATTCTTACTCGTTTGTTACAAGTGTGTTGTTAGAGCTTCATCTTTGAAAAAGAAATTGGCAATGTGATATAGAGTTTCTAGGTTGGTTGTGTAATGTTGTTTGTGTTGTACTAGGCAACAAGTGCATTATTTGATAATGAAATATTTCAACTTGTACAAAAGAAATAAAAGAACGCAATTTCTATTTCTATAGTGAATAACAAATAAAGAGTCACTAAGGACACATACAATTCAACAACAAGCCATTATGCAGATGGTATATAAACTGTGACAATTTCTCTACAAGAATATGAAAAAAAAATTATACAGCAGCACTGTAAGTTACACTACACAAACACTTGAACACGAAGCACGCAAGGTAAAGTTGAGTATCAAATCAATTTTTTATTCGTTTTGAATCGAGAAAGATTGTTCTCAGTTCCATTTTCAAATACATGTAGAAGAATTTTGCATGGGTCTTCGGCTTGTTCAAACTCTATTTTTTTTGACACAATACAACTGATTTGATCTTGTTTTAAAATGTATTTTTTTTTGTATACTAAGATATTGAGAATTTTTTTGCTTATTTTTATCGATATATATATCAGTGTCACAAGTTTTAGAACGTATAGAGGAATCATTGAGGATAGCGTCTCACAAAATTGTTAACGAGTAAGGATAAAAATTGATATCCTTCAACTAGTGGAACTGTTGAGCATGACGTAATAATCTCGACATAATAAATATGATATTTTCTTTTCAGAGTTATCTTCGGTCTGATTGATTCATCAAAAGGATCGATTTTAAATCTTGCATTTCAATGCTACACGCACCCATACTCATCTGTTTCGGAAAAGCTATATTAGAGTACAGAAGCTAATATGATATAAAAAGATATTTAAAGGAAAGAAATTGTTTTGTCACACTTTCGATTCAATCCAAAATATAATACAAAATAAAGTTCTTATGTTTCATTAAAACATCTAGAATATTCGAATCGTATTGATTCTTTTTCTTTTATTTAACAGAATATTCAAATAATTAAATTAGAAAAATGTCTCGCGATCCGGCCGATGCAAACAGTCGAATGACATATGAACGTTTTCTTGAATTTGAACGTTTAATGAAAGGATATTCTTCATCAAGATTCCAACCTTATAATCCAGCACCAATCGGTCTCTGTGCTTTTGCCTTAACATTATTTGTTTATTCAATGTACATGGCTGGTGCAACTGTTCCTGTCTCAACTACACCTAGTATGGCAATGGGTCTTGCACTTTTCTATGGTGGTTTGATTCAATTTCTTGCTGGTTTATTTGAATTGCGCATAGGAAACAACTTTAATGCACTTTTATTTTGTTCTTATGCTGGTTATTGGTTTGGACTTGGTGCACTTTATGCAAGTACATTTAGCTTTGCTAGTGGCATAACAGATACAAGTGTACAATATAAAGCATTAGGTGTTTTCTATCTTGCATGGACAATATTTACATTAGTCATGTTAATTGCATCGATTCGAACAAATATAGTTTTAATAGTATTTTTCTTCTTTTTACTGCTAACTTATATTTTATTTACAGCAAGTTACTTTTTATTATGGGATCAAAATTTATCACGTGCAGGAGGAGCTATTGGAATATTTACAGCAATCATTGCTTGGTATGCAGGATTTGCAAGCTTAATGAAAAAAGGTGACAATTCATATTTCGATCTGCCAGTGTTCGGTTTATCACCAAAATCTGGAGCAGATTCAACTGGAGATTCGGCGGTTGAAGTTCGTGTACAAAAACCATGAACAAAAAAAACTCACATATAAGACTGATTTCTTTCGTGAAAATAATTAGTTTCACTTAGATATTCATTCTACTAACATGAGTATAATATTTTACTAAAATCATTCTGTTCGTTCCATTTAAATCTCCAATTGTAGTTTTTTCCTACCTTATTGATTGGTTTATTGAACGTTTTGTTTTACGATGAAGTTCTTTTTTTTTTTTTTTTTAAATAAAAATGCAGTCACTGCATCACATTGAATTTTCAGTAGAAACAAGAAGCAAAACATATATAAAAAAAAGATAGATATTTTGACATTGATTAACTTGAGGTAATAAATTGTGATACAATATATAAAGCTTTATATGTTCAAGGTAGAGCCCTTCAGGTAGATACCTATTTGGATCCGGGTTTGGGTGTAGGTGGGTGTGCATAGTGGTTTTATCTCCACCCACACCCACACCAACTAATTATTAAAGAGAAATATTTTTGTTAATTTTACTTCTGAATATTAATAGGAAATTTTATTGATTAAACTAATATTTTTATAACAAAATCAAAATTGAAGATCAATAAAAAACGAAACAATTTTTTTCAAAAATTAATTGAAATAAATTCTATTTAATTTTAGTAAATTTACCGGATAAAAGAGTAATCAGATCATCTTATAGTATTGTCTAACCTTGTTGTCAATGAAAGTTTAAGACGTTTTGTAGAGCTTGTTCTCGGACCATGGCTGCTAAGATAGGAGAAAGCTTTTTGAGGCATGGTGGGTACCCATTTACTATGAAACTTTAAGTGATTTCCACATTATTACAAGTTTAATATGTGAAAAGTAATATCTAATGTTTAGAAAATCTTTTATTTTCTTCATGAGTTGGTTGAACTCAATAGAAAAAAATTAAAATATTAGTTATAGAACTATGAAAAAATGTTAAATGACTATTATTTTATTTAAGAATATTTATAAAATATAATTGTTTAATTTTTTTGAACAATTTTAAAATAAAAATGAACAGAATTATTTTTGATCCTTCACACTTATTCGTTTTTACTTTTTATTTTAAGTTCAGTCGAATGTTCAATAAGCATCGTATGGGATTTTAGCTGGGCAAGAACGCAGATCTTTAAGAACATGCGAATCGATTAGTACGTAAATGAAATTGACTGATAAGAAACGATAAAATTTTTGCGTTTATCTCAACATGTAGTTATTTTTGAATAAAATCTTTGTCAATTAGATAAACAATTAAAAGAACTTGTCTATTTGAAGATTTATGGTGAAATTTCTAATCAAAAAGTAAAATCTTGTTGTTCAATAGTTCAAACTCGTTTTCCAAATAGGCGAATTGATATTCAAATATCAATATTTCATCTTTGGATGTAATTATTATATCTTATATGACGCAGCTATACCTTTAAAATAACTAACATCACTATATTTTTCTCTAAGGATTCAATTGATCAAGATTTTTCCTCATATTCTTCAGTTTTTGTTTTCAACAAATCTCATATATGACCACCATCTCTAATTAATAATTATATTAACAACAGCCATATTATCAGTTATCTACTTTTAAAATTAGTATTATAATTATACCATATTTCTTCATTTAATCAGGTTGTGATTATATTTTTCTAATACATAAAGCATTCAATCCTCGTTAAAATTGCATGCAACTAAATTTTATGGAAATAGAAGCGAATCATTTTTAAGAGTCATACTATGAACATGAAGCGTCAACAACTTTCAAAGATGAAATATGGCTTATTGTGTTTAGATGTATTCATGTTGTTGTGTAATGGCAAAGTACACTTTTCATTTTGTAGAACTTCAACAGTTCTTTCTTTTTGGAGTGATAAAAATGTTCAACAAAAAACATTTTAGAAAAAAATAAACATAATGAATTGTTTAAATTCTAAATTTAATAAAGAACGGCATCTATTTTATCTGACTTATTAGATCTGTTCCAAAGAGTTAATATTGCTAAGCCAACTATGGTCTTTGCGCAGCAACATTTTTATCGATTGCAACTCGACTCAATAACACTGTAATAGTCTATCTTAATGCGCTCCCCTCCCTATCTTCCGAAGTTTCTCGAAAAGAGCTCAACGAAAAATAATGAAACTTTTAAGGCAGATAGATCTTGACAAGTGAAGAAAAAGTTGTCATAAACTCAATATTTCCAGTTGCTTCCTTCAGAGAGATATGGAGATCGCAAAGTTTTGAGCTGCAATCCTATTATAACAACTAGAATCAAATCAGAGTACATTTGTTTTTCAAAACTAGCATTCCTAGAGCTCAAGAGAAGCAAAATACTGAAACCGTTGTCGACAAGCGTGTCTTTTTCTTTTTACCGGTACTACTTTTCTAAAAAGCTGTCGAATTTCGTAGGAACGCTAGTTTAAAGAACAGAAAACCAATGCTTCAGTTTGCTCAAAGTACACATAAAAAGTGTCAGTCTATGTTGAGACTTTTTTCTCCATCTAAATTGATTGAAAACTGGCCGCGTTCAATGATGTTAGGAGCCATGACCTATGCTCTAAGCACCTTTGCAATGAAAAATAGGCATCATGTTTAGGAGAATAATCGCAGCACGAGTTTTTTCTGCTAGGAATGTTGAAAGTTAGGTTGAATAAACGTACTAACTAACAACGAAGACACCTTATTTATATGGCATTTGACAGAGGACACACCTCAGAACTATATTACCGATAGAAAACCAAAACTAACAAAATTTTAGATTTTCATGTTTAGAAATGGGCGGGGGGGAGCGATCCCATTAATTCTCAATAAATGACACTTCTTTTCGCATACACCATTAGATTGGATGCTCAACATTGTACCAGTAACGTTACTTGGAAGCCTACAAGCAGTGTTTTATCTATAGAAAAAAAAGAACGAGAATCAATGAAGAAAAAGTACTTTGATATTTATTGATGTTCCGTGTTTGTGTTTGTCCTTCATAGAAACTTTTTGTTTCTGTCTCTTCAGAGCTCATTTGCATGCAGTTTTCTAGAATATTGAATGCTCTCTATGTTTTAGAAAAAAATTTAGTGGGACATAAGTATGTAAATTTAGCTTAACAATAAATACAAATGTAAACTTTATCGCTAACAAATGAAAATTAAAAAAAATAAACTTGTTTTTTATACTATCGATTGAAAACAACGTTCGCCTCGTTGATCAATATCACTGAAATACTGAATACCTGCAAAGAACTAAAAACTAATATATTATAATAAATCAAAAAGAAAGCACATGTAACTATTTTATTCTATATCTATATTAAAGTACCCTTTTTCATGAATTAGAATAAAGAAAAGAAAATGCTATGAAAATCGAACAATCCCATATCATAATCTGAATGTTATTGAAGTTAATGATAGGTGGATGACAATGAAAATAACTTTTGTTATCACATTGAGAATGACTTGAAAGACTGTTATTAATCTAAGGTCAAATAGAGTAATTAAGAAGCAAGTACTGCTTGAAGATGATAAAATGCAAAATTCGATCAAAGTCTGATGCACCTTGAAGAGAGTAATGAAAATAAATCCGTATTTTGCATTTGGGTTCAAAAGAATCGTGAATATCGTGCAAAAACTGATTAGCTTGGTAATTGATTCAAAAAACATTGAAACAAATGATTTAGCCCATTGTGTTCTTGATGAGATGTAGATATGTGGAGGTACTCCTAGTTTTTCTTTTCACTCATATTGGGCTATGTGAATCAATTTTCTTTTCTAAAAGTCGCTTTAAGTCGCTAAAATTCAAACAACATTCAAATTAATGAGTCATTTTATTCGGCATTTGTTAGTAAGGGCATTAGATGAGATCACTTTGTAGGTTAATATGCGATAAATTCAACAAACGAAAAGGGCTAAACTATTGTATAAATGTTTGCTTGTGAAAGTTCTTTGTAGAAACTGTTGTATATGTTGTTCTGTTTAGTTGTCGGGTTGAAGCGATTTGATGCCGTGGTCGTTGATAGCAAACAACCAATCTGGTTCAATGCCACGTACATTGTCAAATGGTTCTTCTAAATACAATTTTTCGCCATTAGCTAGAGTGACATCGATCCTTTGTATTTGTGAGTTATAGCTACATCCACTGTCGGTGACAACTCTAGGTGCTACTTTATGTGTTTCACCTTGGGATAAGCCAATGTCGTATTGATTGTCAGTGGTATTTTCCGATTCGTGTCCAAGTTTACGGTAGGTCACTTGAATTTTAACATCGCCTCTGGATTCGTTTCGAATCGAACAGCTTTTAATAAATTTTGGAGCTGAAACACAACAGCCTTTACAGGACATTGTCGTCTACTTTTTGAGTTGCTTGTTGATTAATATAATAATCGACGTACACAAGTCAGCGATCGATACGAATGTTTTAATATCGAATGATGCACGTTATGGTAAAAACGAAATACGTCGACCGTAACCGCTTGCGAAAGGGAAACGAAGAAAAAGACAAACACGATTTAACATACGATTACTTAAACGAGTTGCTGCTAAGAGAAGGAACGAAAAAAATACCTGTGGGACTCACACAAGGACAACACGACGAAATATAAAAATCGAGTGGTGAAAAAAGAATCATAGCAAAGGCATAATATGAAAACATATCTAATTTTTTATCTTTGGTGAGCCCAATCATCGTATGTGATTTGGATAATGCACCCGTTCGATCGTGCAAGAAAATAAGCATTTTTATTTTTTTGATTATTTTTAATATTTACGAATGCATATTACTTAAACCAAAAAATGGTTATGCGTATTCGATGCATGATAATGCATCCAAATGCTCCAGGTGATTATTTTCAGCTACACTCCAACATACTTTGGTTACGACATTTTAGATACAGTAAAGGCCCATTTAAAACCTTGAAGTATTCATGTGATGTGGGTATAGTATCCAAATGATACCAATCTGGGTAGGATTATTTCTATTACACTGCTCCTTAAAGCAAAGATACGATTTTTTTTCTCAACAAAAGAAAAGAATAATTTTCATTTAGAAAAAGTAAAAGTAACCAATCCATTCTTGTATCTGTTGAATAAAAAGTGGCACATTGGAATGATGCTATGCGCTGTGATGAATTATTTTAGTAAAGTGAGATATAACAGCTTACGTCTCTTTTGCCATTTTCCATAAAGATGTATTGTGACAAAGTAAAACGTTATACAATGTTTCCTTGCCAAGAAGAAAGAAAAACTTTTCTTCTACACTTCAAGCACATCATTACGTTTTGATAGGAAAATGGTTCTAGATTGATCAACTTCGCCATACTTTTACTTGTATTTTTTAACAGTCACAAAATGAAATACTCAATATAATTTACTCAGTATTATATACAAATTATCAGTAAATAAATCAAACTATCAGTATAAAATTTAATGTTCGGTGACTATTATGGTTGCTTAGTAAATTAATAATTGGTTCAATCTTAAAATTTAAGTATCAGTAACTAATTCAGTTTACCCATTTAAAAATTCATTTATTCATTAAATGAATAGTACTTTTATCAGTAGTCATTTTAACTTTATTGATAAAAATATTTTAGTCTAAATAAAGTACTCATTCTTCATATTAACTAACGATGACTTTCTAAGTCCAACGAATTACGTGGAATAGAATATAAATATATAACTTTTCTTCGCTCTAAGGTATTTTCCAAACGTCCTCTTCTCTAGGTATAGCTCAAGTGTTTTTCTGCTAGCCAAGTTTTCCTCCAAGTATCATCGGTTTTTTCCTAATTCATTCCAAATGTATACAGCTGTTGTTTAGAAAATAAAAGACATGCTTTAGTATTGATACATTAAACTAAACACTACCAGTTTAAGTTTCTGACGAGAAGATAAATACAAACGAAACTGTTAATAATGGAAACAAGAAAAGAGTGAAAAAGAGACAATGAAATTGGTTAAAGAAAATGAATGGCATATACTTTTGAGCAATATAAAAAAATGTAAGTGTTTGATGTGTTATATTATCGTTAGATAACTTAAAGTGATGAGATGGTATGTGCAATCGTTCATCATTTTTCAAAACACTTCTCTGTAAACGCGTCATCGGTATGGCAATTATATTAAACTGCTGCTACCGACACCTCCTACTAAAGATATCAAAATTGGAGAAAATAGACGTAGCGCTACACTACCAAAATCTGCAAAAGCATTACTCATACAATAAACTTTTGTTAATTGTAGTTATACTATTTTTAAAGATATAGATAAATAAGAAACTGAACAAAAATAAATTAAATACTGACTCTTTTTGAATGAGTTATTGAAATTTTCAAATTATTTGCTATGTTAAAACTAATTTTTTACTGAGCAATAAAATATCTACAAGCCTTTTTAAACTTACTTTTTGCTAAATTTTGACACCGATGGTTCCTTCTTCAGGCATGATCAACAAATAACTAAATCGATTCATGCATACGCGTACTCAGAAACTCTTCGTCTCCTTTTTTATTTCTTGTTCAATGGAGTTGTTTCTAATATTTGATACTGAATCACATGTTATTGATGAAAACAAAAACGGACATATCTCAAAAAAAGAAGAGAATGATCTTAGACTGCTTAATTTGTCCAAAAAAATGATCTCGTTTTATTACGAGCTCAAATTAGTACGAATACGATGTCTCAGAAAAAACGTCATTAACGTTGAAGGAACGAAAAATCAAGAAAAGATCACGATCTCTTTTCTGTACATAAGATGACCCAGAAAAGTGAATGATGAATACAATGGTATCACATACGTCAAATGACAAGACGGATAATTTCATAGAAGTTATACTTCGACTCCCTCTACAAGATGCACTAATTTCAATTTGAAAAAATTTGATCGCAGTAGGTCATTGGCTCAGAGATATTTTCAAGCAAATAGTATTCTGACGGTGTCTGTACAATGGGTTTTGTAAACGATTGTAGGAGAATTGAGTTCAAAATCGATTTTCAATTTCAAATTCGTGAGCAGCGTTAGAAAGTGAACTGGATAGACTGTATACCGCATGCACAGACAGCATTATAGGTGCGGGTGTGAGTCTTCTTCTCAGCATAACGTTCGCATAATCCCACACTCACTCGAAGTTTCGAAACCAGATCTGTGTAATTCCGATATATATCTGTCGCATGATGGAAAAAACTGCTCTCCTTGATTGGCAATACCAAATTCGTTAATATTCTTTACAATCAAATCAAAATCGAGGTCGTTGATGAAACATTATGTTACTTTGGATATCAAAACATGACTTAAAAGATTAGTGGAAATCTTCTCATTTCGAATATTATTGATTATTGATGAGCATTACGCAACGATTTTTTGTAAACAAGACAATGAATTTTTTTTCTAATGTATTTTTCTCACCTGTGAGTTCATGTCTCATTATACTTGTTTCGATTATGTTGAAAATTCATCGAAAGAACGATTTCCGATACTGAGGTTCTTAGCCAAATTGTAGAGATATTGACACTGATTGTTCATGCGACATAGATTCATGTCATTTTGACCGATCGTTTTTTGTACTAGTCGACGCTGATCATCTCTATATCGAGATGTGTATTTCTTTTTGTTCCACAAAGAATTTCTTGACATATCCGTATGTATTTATACTATGATTCCTGTAGTACAGCTTAATGTATAGATAAATAATCGAAACTGGTATGGATAATGTTTATTCGGTCATCTTCGGCAAACCCTCCATCGAATAACAACAGCATGATTGATGCATATATATCTTCTCAGTTGGTACGCAATACTTTGCTTTATAGAAGACACTACGTACAAACTAATAAGAGATTCATATATAGGTTATGTTGCTGTTATTTGATTAGGACTTTTCTGAAGATGACCGAATAGATTAGTCGAAATATCTAATAGCAAAGAATAGCATATCTTTGCTAATTTAGAATTTAATTTAGAAATACACAACGGCTATTGAGTCACTAATGAACAAAGATTTAAAATTTTGACGATAAGTAAATTGAAATAATGGAATGATATTGAGACTTGAATTTCAAACGTAATTGACATAATAAACACTGTCGTAGTGCTGAAAGCGGAAATAGAAAGTAGAACGAAACCCTACAATTTACGAGATAATCGACAAAACCAATGAAAGATATGACATAGAAGTGAGAAAACACTAGAGCAGATACCCACTTGATTGAGTATAGAAACAGCATTCAATCCGGTATAAATTCACATAAAACAGATGATTTTTGATGAAGTCGAATTCGATAGTGTTTGACCAGACTTGCAAATAATTCTTTTATTTAAATTAAGTTTTTCCATAATAAAACAATCACTTGTTTGTCGTGAGCAAAGATCACCTTCCGATAAAGTATGTAATTGCAATATCCATCCGTCTATAGATAAAAGCACGATCATCCATGCGATGACTGCTAATTGACATATGAGACATATACGAAAACGTCGTGATGATAAAAAATCAATTTGAATACCATAAAGGTTCATTAGCCATGTTTGTTTATGTGATCAACTAATTCTGAATAGTTTTACAGTCAATTCTACTAATAATCGATTCGGTAATAAAAGAAATACAACTATTTCGAATAAAAGAACTCCAAATGAGAATCCAAACAGCATGAATCGGTATCTATCGAATTCCATCGTGATTATTTAACAGTAGTCTAAAACAATGAGTGAATATTTTTCTTGATTTATCACGTTTCGTATGTCTTTAAAATGTGATGATGTCGCTATCACATTTTTCAAAAAAAGAGTGGCATAGAACAAAAAGTTATTCTTATTTGTTCAACTATCTATTCGAATAGACTCAACGGCTTATCATTGGGACTGTCTTCATATCGTTTGAAAACTTAACTACATGTACGTTTTGTAGCATTGTGACATTTGAAAAGTTTTAATGTAACAAAATGCCAATGCTAAAAGAAAATGCAAAGAAACAATAATCGACGATTAATCGTATGCCTCAGTTGATAAAAGAGAAAAAAAATGAATGCAAAATTGTATTATGTTGCGATTAGAGGTAGTGTAAAAATAAAAACGAACTAGACATTTATACTTTTGTCCTTAAACAAAAATAAATCACGAACACCAAAAAATAGATTGCTGTATTTTATCAAAATAGCAAATGTACCAAGAAGAATAGTCATTGAATGTGATGATTTCTAAAAGAATAAACCGATCTGAAACAATCTAAAATTTTTAATGTTATATATCAGCAGGTTCGAGACCAGTTACGTCAGAAAAGAAGACTTCTGTAGTTTTTATTTTCTTGTTTGCTTTTCATATGATGCATTTGATATTGTCTTTCCATAGATTCACTCGCTCTTTTCTCTACAAGCGATGTGGAAAATATCATGATATTACTTCAAATAATGTCTAGAATGATATCACATCCAAACATTTCAAAACGACAAAACAGTTATACTCCATTCATCGAACAAAAAGGATGACCCATCGATGCTCGACAGTTCTCGTATGCGTAAAAAAGAAAGTGATCCATTCGATTTTGCGTGTAGATTGTGAAATGCATTGGGTTACCTAATCGATCGAAAAGAATTGACTAATTATAACTTAAGATATTGAATGAATGAAGCTGAATCATGATATGAGTCTTTACGCACTATATACTCACATAATGTCATGCTCAAGTTAACTAGTCAGTATGGAGATCTGTGGTCGTGTAAAATGAGCTCTGATTCTAATGCGGGATGTAGGTGAGCAAGAGTAGTTATAACCTCATTTCCTTTACTCAAACCAGTACACACAGTCGCACCTACACCCTCTGTAATTTTTTTTATCCTATTAGATAAACAGTACATATTTCTGCTTTTGTTGATCCGACCAACACTTGACGATGACCATTCTAATGCAAGCCAGATAATAGTTCTGCTCGCAATACTTTTATCTAGTATATGTTAGTGCCCGGCTTAGTGACCACATTAGGATTTATCTTAGTACCCATTGTTCTCATCAATCAATGCTTAACTATGATTGTATAGTCACGACCACGAGGCTTGTTTCGTGTGCGAACACGTCCTATTACTACAACATGATTAACAGATTAATTTCTTACTTATTCAATATTTTGTTGTGAAAGAAAAAAGTATTATTTAAAGCGAAAAAAAATGTATTCGATTTTATTAATCTAATTAAGTGCATTCCCATTGTTTTTCTACTTGCATAGTTGTCATGTCCTAATCTACTGTCAATTTTTTTTTCGTACTACACACTGATATGATAATCTTCTATGAGAGAATCGAACATAAAAATTATAAAATTCTATTTAGAAGATCTTTCGATTCAATTCAGAGATAGTAAATTGTTTTTACATCTTACTGATATTATTCGTGAAAAGTAAGTGACATCACTGGATGTTGAGAATAAACAAAAAACCAAATAACAAACCTGTTCGTTTGATATGAGAGAAAATAGAACAGTACTATTTCTGTTATGTTTTGTTTTGTTAACAGATCTACTGTATAGTTTATGATCAGCTAAACTACATTATAGTTATGTTCTTAATTGCGAAAGATTCGTCGTAATTTTAGCATGAATTGAGTATATATATAACAGAAATTGCTCACTTTTGGATCACCTAATATTTAATTGTAAAACATCTTATATGACTAAAAATCAAAATAGCCATGACTGTTCGTGGCTGACCGTTTCCAAAGGAAGGTCTATATTACAGTTGAAAACAAAGCGCAGTCTAGAATGGATGTTCGCAGTTTTTACTGATACCCGTTTACATTGACAGGCTTCATTGTAGACTAAGCATTTACTAATTAAACAATCGTGATATATAGAAAAATAACGAAATAGAAAAACAGTAATATTGAGTATAACATTTGTTTTTGTTCAAGAACATTGGGAATAAATCGGGTGAGCAAAAATGTCATTCAAAGTGTCACGAACAAGAGAGAAACGGCGCTCAGTAAGTGGTTTATCTGCAGCAGAAAAAAAGAGCGTTTTGTCTGAGCAAAATTAACTGGAATTGAGAAAAGGTAACGAGCCAATAATGCTAATTATGGAAATTTATGTTGATGACCTCTACAAAATTAGAATGGATTTGATTACATGAAAGTATCTTCAATATTCATTCTGAAATATTCATCTAATTCATTATATTTAAATTTTCCAGAGTTTCACTTCTCTAGCTAAAACTAATGCTGAAATATGTGAACAAGATTAAAATACATGATTTTTTATTTTATCATTAAATCTAAAACATTTCAGATTTGAATGTATTTCCTATATAATGGATGGCATATAATAAACGGGACAAACCGTTTTCCTCTTTTTAGAGTACTTTTCCAGATATTAGAAACTTTGTTCTACGCTCATTTGATAGAGAGCTTTCTGTTTTACCAAACTACTCTCGTTATTTTTCAAATGACGTTTTTCTATTGGCGCAAAATTTAACAACTGAACCCCTACTCAATCGTCTAACTGTAACGGTCAAGAAAAGGAAAACTTTTCATAACGACTTCGCTGATATTTCAAATATGCTGCCAAGCTCTCCAAAAACTTCTGTATCTCTTGATATATGTTTCAGAGTTTTAGAAGAAATATATGCGAGAAAAATTTTTGAAATAAAAAATGTGAAAAAAATCGGGAAAAACTTTTTCTCAAAGAATTACGCCATTATTCTTTTTTCATTCAACATAACTTAATGTTTCTGTCTTCAATTTAACAATCATAACATTTTATTCAGAATTAATATCTATATTCTTTATCTATTGATATCAGATACTTCAGCTTTAGCATCGATATTGATGAGCAAACAGCTTACTCAATTCGATAAATGTCTGCTGGAAATCACAAATCGCTGTTAAACGATTGAGTAAGTGTTCATTATTTAAGTTTTGCACCAATAAAAAAAAAGTTATTTGAAAAATGTAGACAGTAGCTTTGTAGAACAGGAAATTCTCTATCGAATGAGCCTAAAAACGAAACTTCTAATGTGTTGCAAAGTGTACTCCAAAAAAAAGTAAAACATTTTCCTTCGTTTATTATGCACCGCCCGTTGGTTAAAATAATTCTTAGCCTCTCTGTCAGGGTTGACTAGTTAGTAATAATATTACAAAAATCTAATACAACAATTTATCTATATTAATCTTGTTTATGCATTTCAGCATTAGTTTTAGTTAGAGAACTAGAATTTTGAAAAATTAAAAATCTTGATTAGATGTATATGTGAGAAAAATGTTTGCCTTGTATGCCGAGAAAAAGTATTAAAAAATGTTGTTGACAATTTTATCTTCAGTTACTTATGAAACATTCTTTATATGTTGTGAAAAATGCTTTATTGAATTGCAGCATAACATGTAAATAAGACAGAATAAATTTGTTTGTGCTCAGTATAAAACATGAGTGAGTAATGTAATTACTATGAAATGAATCTTTTTTTGTTTTAGATTAATATTTTTTGATAGTTTCAACATGTCACAATGACAAGACAAACGACAAGGATTAAAAACAAATGAACTATACGACGTAATGAATTTGAACATAATGCCAATAGTGAAGACTTTATCGTGGACAAGAATAGTAGAATTTCTTTTAATTTATCAAAGTTGAAACGATGGAAATTAATTGATGATGAAGAAAATCAATTGGCAATTCGAAAAATGATACCTATGGATATGCGTTCTAACTGCAACAGTAGTCTATATTGACACTTCGGATTTCTTGGTGGACATTTTCAAGATTTTGATCGAGCACGATCAAATCAACAGTCGATGCAAAAAGATGTTCAAGTAGAAAAACAAGAGACAGTAGATGTATGGATGGGTTTGTCATTTAAAAATTCTGAATATTCTCTAAAACGAGATTTATACAAGAACCACGATACATTCTGCAGAGGTTGTCTTCGATGCAATGGAGTAATACTTTTTTGTGAACGTGGTAAAAAATCCTTAGGAAAAACAAAATGCATGAAGGTCTATCGACATAAAGATTGGGAAGATTAATTCAATTTATAGTAATCAAATACTGTTATTTTTTATTTTTTATTCGAATATTAAATATATAGAAGATTTTTTTTTCGGTTTTATTCTATCATTCTACAATAAATATGATTCTTTTACAAGAATACATAATAACAATATTTGATTAAATGTACTTGAAGGATGTAGATTAGTTTCATCTAAACATTGACACATGAAGATATGTTTTGATCAAAAACTTTGACTATTAATTGAGAACTACTTTGGGCCGCTTGTATTAGGAAATTTTCAGTTTTTTTTGTAATAATTCCTAATTTTTTTCAGTAAATTTATAATAATCTTGGTTATGTAAGATATACTCAAAGCGGCTTATAAACCTGTATCTTTTGTGAAGACTATGCTGAGAATGCTGTCCTCTCTTCTACGTACATCCATCCTTTAAATCTTATAATATCAACTATGAAGATACTTCACTAATGAAAAGAAGCATGTTTGATTCGCCTGTTCTTTTGCAAAACATATAGTTATTATGGAAGAAGTTTTGTTGATACAGAATCAAGCAATTGACCACAATTTGATCACATTGAGTTTAATGTTTGATTTCAATGAAAGACACAACGTATGATAGGACTGGCTTCCACCTTCAGGTTTCGTCAAGTATATACATTGTAACTTTGGATCGCCATGATAATGATGTGCCCTCCATGACAATTCAATATCTCGGTTTTTACACAATATAATTATCATTCCAAGATGAAGATGATTCAAACCATTCGAACACACGACTAATAATTTGTATGAGATACAAATTTCCATAAATGATAGTTTTTGAATTTTCAGTTCAATGAAAAAGAATTATTTCTCAGACCAATCCACATTGACAGAAAAAAACTAAATTTTAACTGTATTACTTTTCATAACAAAGCAACGTCTTACCAGAAGATTATCAATTCATTTTGGGTATGAATATGGGTTAAAAAATGATCATTACCTGTACCCACACCCTACACTGATCATCAAACTGATGACGAGTTACATATTCTCGTGATCTGATCTATACGTACAAATATTGTTTTGTTCTTATTTTTCGTTCTTTTCAATCAAGTGGACATTATGTCGTTATCATCGAAAGCTGCAAAAGAAATGACTATTGGTTACTCTTGTTTGTGACCGTTTCTACGTGAGCATGAAGGAAAAGGTCATCGGCAAGTTTATTTTACTATTTAGAGTGGTATATTTTTTCTTTTTTTTTTTCTTTCTCGTGTATATACATATATATATATATATATACATTTCGTTGGTGAGGGTCATTATTTGCGTTCTCTCGGTAGATTGACATTCTTCGTTATGCCTACGAAACTAAGTAAAAAGATTCAAGGTCCAAGCCTTTATAAAACATTTATCGATGCTTATATGAAAGCTCGACCTAATGAAAAACGAGCTGTAAGTTCATTACTTAATTAAAACAAAACACAATTTCTTTTTGTGTTTTGAAATAGGACAAACATTATGATGCACAAGTTGAATGGAATGAAATAAAATGGAATGAAGAATATGTTAAAGAAAAAATTGAAGAATATTTAGAAAAATATAATCAATTCGAAGCACCTTCAAATCAAGATCTTGAACGTCCATCATCACCTCTTTCGTCAGCTCAACCAAAAAATAGTCGATCTCGACCAAAAAAAAAACCTAAAATTGATCAATCTAATGATACGACAAATGAAGATGATAAACAATCAAAGGGTGTTGATGATTTGGATGAAGATGATCTAGAAGATGAAGATGAGGATGAGGATGAGGATGAGGATGATGAAGAAAAGAAAAATAAAAATAAAAAAAAAGCTTATTTTATTAGAAAACGTAAGCCGATTGAAGAAGTAATATTCGAAGATGCAAAAGGATTACCAGCTGTATCTGGTGTTTCATTAGAACCATTAGCAAAGCAAAAAAGACAACCAGCACAAGACCGTGCTTTTAAAGAATTAAGTTCTATTAATGAACGTATTGCTTCATTAGTACAAGTTAGACAAATGGGTTTATCAACACCAGAAAATAGAAGACAATTAAAACAATTAATGAAAGAGAGAAGAAAAAAAGCTTACGAATTAAAACGTCTTCAATCAAAACAAAAAGCTTCAAATAAATATCGAATTAAACGAAGAAAAATTGTATGAACAATTCTTTTTTTTTTTCTTTCGTTTTAATTATTTTTTAGGTTGAACATTTATTTGAAACAAAACCTGAATTACATCCACAATTGAATAAACTTTATCGGCGTGGTGCTGGTCGACCACGAATTGAAGAACAATGTCCTGATTTATTACAAATTATTGAAGAAATTGCAAAAGTTGGTGGAGCAAGTGATGATCGAAGACGATCAGAAACTATTCGCCCTTGTTTAACATTAGATGATTTAAGAGAAAAAATTAAACAAAGAGGTTATGATATTAAACGAACAACACTTTATTATCGGTAAATTAACAAATTTATATAGAATAAGCATATCTTTCATTGATCATATCAAAATTTTCGTTTCAAATTGAATACCCAATAAAGAGATATTATAGTAACTAAACCGATCACAGTTTAGTAGAAAAACTATTTTGAAAGGCAATTATAACGTTTTGATCCACAAATGGAATATATGTAGATTAGTAGAGAAAGACTTCTTCTATCTATTGGTTTATGCATTATCAAGGTTTATTGTGTATTCTTGAAGTATCAATTTAAAGATTACCACCTGTCCTGTGACTACATCAGAATACGGTGAAGGTGGCGCTACCTATTGAAATATCAGCTTTTAGGGTCAAAAATAACCGTGACACTTATATTTATTGTTTATGAATATCCCGTGACAATTATTTTAAGTTGTACAGTGACGAAATTTTTCGTTATGTCGATTCTACTATTTGAATCTTTTATTCTTTTCACCTGAATAAAAACATAAGAATCACTTCTGCCTCATATTTGCAAATATGACAAACTCGATACAGTCTCAGTCTGAACGCTTACAACTGAATTGGATTGTTCTTTGCTTGAATAAAAGAAGATGGCACAGTATATTTGTAAACAAAAGAAATTATCTATCGAATGAATTTTTACTTTAGAAGAATATTCTTATTAATCTTTCTTACAAAGTTGAACAACAATTGAAAATATTTCTCGAGTAATTAGTTCTGTTCGAACATCAATTCTTAATGATCGAAATAGATATGAAAAAAAACGAAACTTTCTTTTTTCTTTATCCTGTCAATAATTGGTCTCACAAGTGAACACTTTTGAATTTGAACTCAGTACATAAAGACTAGAGTTTTTTGCTTCTGACACGGTATATCGCCCTGAGATTTTTAAGTCAAGCAAAGCAGAAAACTGTAGCATCTTCCGTGGAATATGAGAAATAGGCCCATATGTAGGAAATATATCAAATTGGAAAACTTATTCGATTTGTTGGTATATACCATGCCAAAGATAAAATTTCTAGTTTTTATGTACATAGTCTGAAATCAAAAAGCGACTGATCAGTTGAAAGCGTTTATTCATCAGACAAGTTTTTCCATCCTTACTAAAAAGAACAAACCATAAAAATTTTGAAAATTATATTCGAAATTCAAAATAAAATACTATCAATTCAGATTATGTTCTATTGAAGTTTGAATAGCATTGATATCTTTCATTCTTGAGATTATTTCTTCAAATTAAGAAACATCCGACCAAATTGATGATGAAAAATGAATATTAAAATTTTTCAGAATTTTTATTTCAATATGTTAGACAATGATTTTGGCCGCAGTTAGAATTCGATTGGACTAAAAATATTCAAAAAACAAAAGCTCAAATGTTGCAGGTTTTTTTATTTATGATCTCATAAATTTGAATTCAATGTTAAAATTTTCATACGCAAAAAGAAAAATACCTATCTACTATAGATGTACAACTGTTAGTTATTTTTTGACAGCTGTGTCTTTAGAGATTACATTATCTAATTTTAATACTCATTTGTTGATTTTATTCAAACAAATCATAATCAATGTTAACATCGCAGCATTTTGACAAACTACGTTGGGGATGTCCTTGTTTGAACAACTCTTTCGCTAGGATTGAGACAAATGCTGCGCTTCGTGTAATATTTAAATTCATCTCAGCTCTACGTTTTCGTATGAATTTGATTAGAAAATAAGTTAAGATTCAAACGAGCAGCCTACCATAGTAAAGATACTCATCAAGTGAGTATTCTTGTATGATTTTTGTGTACACCAACAGGCGAAGTTATTTTTAATACAATATTATACCATGGAAAAAGAATTGCATTAACTTCATTCATTTCTGTGATTTTATTAAAGTAAATAAAATCTTATTTTTATGATAACAAAATAAACAAATATTAAACTATCTCTGTCTCGTAAAGTAAGATTACATTAAAATACAGATTGAGAATAGTAAAAATATAGGAAAAGAAAAATAAAAAAAAAAATATTCTGTAAAACAGAAAAGTCTGATTACTACATACAAAAAACTCAAATAGATATTCAGATATCTTCATCATTTTTAAATCGCAATCGACATGTATCAAGAGTTCTTAGGTAGTTCCTTTTGTTTTATTGCGTTTATTATCTACATTTAGAAGATAAAATTTGAACGAATGTCTATTAACGCATATAAACAAGTATTCCATCTCGTCCGAGAAGTTAACAGGTTATAATGAAAAGTTGTCTTCCTATTTTTTTTCTTAAAGTCTTCCAAATTATATAAATAATTCGTCCCAAAAAGAATAAACTAGATAAATCATTAAAATAGTTTCTTGCTATTATCTGTTATAGTATTAATTTTTCTTTATTACATAACTTCAATCCATACTAGTAGTATATAGAAATGCATAAATATTTTGCTAAATATGCTGTGAAAAAACGAACATGAATACTATATTGTGTACTTATCATTTGAAGCTTTTTGGAAAAGGGTTTTCTT